>CAUYRH010087553.1:0-18913 GCA_963574655.1 Perodicticus potto
AAGAGAATTACTTGAGCCCAAGCGTATGAGGTTGTAGTGACCTATGATGCCACGGCACTCTAACCAGTGTGACAAAGTGACTTTCTGTCTCAAAAAATCAATCAATCAATAAATAAGAACCTTTTTCTTTTTGAACCAGAAAAATGTCTGATATGCAAAAATATAAGAAAGGGCTGAAACAACAAAACTTGCAGTTCTGGATCTGTAAATATGAAAGAGAATATGGGCTGTTACCTATTAAGGAGCTAGAGACTAAAAGTGCTCCATGGGAAATTTGAGACTTCAGCCAAAGTGAACATGGGAAGAGGTCATCGTCTGGTTCAGATAGGGTCTGGAAAAACTTTCCTTCTGCTGCCTAGGATCGTGATTCCATGAGGCTTGTTGTCTATGGTCAGTGGAAGCTGAAAGGCAGCCACAGCCTTCTGATCAGTAATTGAGCCAAGCACACAGGACAGAGTGATTGGACCTCAATGTTTTGGGCTGACTGAACTAGTTTGAACTAGGCCCTTGTGGTTCATAGTGAATTCAATTCTCAAAACATTAGACAAGAGTTAGGAAAGGATGACAAGATAATAGAGACTCAAAACAAATAAACAGAAATGCACACAAAATGAAGCTGCAATCCAGAATCACAGGATAAACATAAGAATCAGAAATAAGATTTACTCTCAGCAAAATGAAAACATTCTCAGAGATACAGAGACACACTGAGCTTATGCAGCCACAGTTCTACACTCACTGAAAGTATCGTGAAAGAATCTATTTCATCAACCAAACATCCAAGCATGTAGAAACAACAATGTTGACAAAATGCATTCATTAAAACAATAAACAAGTAATGAATCACTGACATCGAACACGTGTTAACTTTCTTTTTCTTCTTCTTTTCTTTTTTTGTGATTTTAAAAGTAAGTAAACTCTATGGACTCTATAAAGAAAGAGGTATAGAGATAGAGCCTGGGGTGGTCTGGTGCTAGTTGAAATATGCTAAGAAATGTAAAAAAGAAAAGGGTAGAGATTCTGAAACATTTTGAATTTCTAGAAAGTCTACTAAAATACACATTCTAAAGATTTTATACAGGCACTATAGGCATAAATTATATTCTATAGCTTCTAAGCCAGCAGAGATAATGCTTCAGGGGAGAAAGATATATAAGAAGGAAAAAAAAAACTGCCTTTGGGAAACTATGTAATAAAAAGAAAAAGAAAGAATATGGGAAACTTACATTTCTTCAAGAAAGTAAGAAAGAACACAGTCATTCTTCTGTGCTTCCCTCTACACCAACAAACAAATAAAATTACTAAAAAATCAGTATAACTCCCTACAGACAGGTCACTAAAAAGGATTTTCATTATTATTTCAAACTACTTCCCAGAAATATTTTATTAGCTGCAAAATAAAATGTAGTAATTTACCATGGAGAAAATTGACAGACCCTTCTTTAAGCAAGTGATTGTGGCTAAAATCACAACAGAGACACGTCACTACCAGGCTTTACCTGGTTTCAGGCCCTAAGAAGACAGCATCGGTTCTGTGATGGCCCAACCAAATATCCATGACCTAAAATTATCAGAAAAACTATTTGAAAAGATATTCTAGAAGACAGTCATTTCCTATCTGCAACTCTAACTTGCTGCCAAATGATTCAGAAACAAAAAAACAGAGAGGGGAAGAGATTGATACAGGAATTAAAGATGAGGCAGGAGAAAGCATAGTGACCTTAAGGGATATTAAAAATATCCTAGGATATTTGGCATATGGGAGAAACAAGGGGAGATTATATCAAAAGTTCCTTTTATTATTTTTGTAACTTTCCCACAAATCTAAATTCTTAACACAAATTTTAAAAAATTCTTAAAGGAAACTGTGGCAGTAATGCTAGACATAGATCTATAATTATAGTATTAACTTAAATTTCTATTTTACCTGATGAATAATAATTACAAATATTCATAGGATGCACCATAAAATTATAAGTATGTGAGGTGAACCATGTCTTAATATTTACAAGTTGTTAAAAGTCATATAGTAATAGATGAGGAATTTAGTGCCTTTATAATGATCTGGTTTGGGGTAAATTTAAAATGAAATAAGAAATTAGATAATAACAATGGGAAATATAAACAAGGAAACAACAAATATTTCAATAAAAATTCAGAAAAATTATGGATTTGTAATCATTAACATAGTCTCAAAACGTGAAATAATAATCAGCAGTAGTACAAGAATTTTACAAATATGACATTTTTGAAAGAACTTTACATTTATGTTCTTTAATCATATAAAAAGAAAGTGAACTTATTTTGCAAAATAAGAGGAAAAATTTAAAAATGGTCCACGTAGTAAGTCACACAAAAGTATCAATATATCAATAAATTAAAAAATATGTAAGTACATCGTTGCTTACCTTTTCTGACAAAAATGAAATTAGTTAAAAAATTGGCAATTAAGCTTAGACAAATCCCATTACTTTCAGAGATTTAAACAAGTAATTCTAAATAAATGCTTTTATAAATTTCTGTTAGCACGTAGATAACTGAAAGAATTTATAAAACACAAACAGTATACACTTCCATCATTTATAAATAAAATGCAAATATTTTGATTTAACTATAAATTCGGCAGTGCAGTAAATGTCCATTTCTAAATTCTGGTTTCCAATTCAACCTATTAAAACAAAATAAATGAAATGACGGCACAGAAAAAAAAAGCCACTTCATTCCTATCTTCAAAACAAAGAAGGAGCTGACTAAACTCTACTCTCATTAGATCCATCAGAGAACTGAGTTCACGGGGCCCACAACCACCTTGAAACTGAAAAGACAGCTGACACAAGTCAATATCACTCTCTGGAGCTGTTATTGGAAGAGATATTAAAGGCCAGTTGACAAATTGCTTTAGAATGAACATGCACAAGCTTAGAAAGATAAGACTCCAGGAGGACCAGCCTTACAGGAGTCCCACACTTTTATCATTAGGAGGCCCACCAGATGCTCACTATAAGGATGAGAGAATAATCCCTTCCCACTTCCTGCAGGGAAAAATTAAAAGTAATTATTTGGAAATATGCTTAGTGTACTCTGCTTTCTTTAACAAGGGTCTGACCTTAAGGGAAACTTATATTTTACTAGAACCTAAACTAATGTGGAGAAAGAAAAACATTCAACACCCCTCTAGCATTTCTGTCTTACTTGAGAGGTAAAAAGAAACACACATAAACCTGAGTTTAAAAAAAAGAAGAAGAAGGAGAAAGAAAGAAAACCGTGAAGGTCACAGCACAGGACAGAGTCATGTAATGTTTGAGAACTACCCATAGATTATGGAACACCTCCCCACCCCCCACGTTTCATCACACCATCTACAGATATAAGGATTCTGTAAAAAAAAATGGGGATTAGAGCTGAAAAGAAATACAAGGTTCTGGCTTTATTTAAGAAGGAAATCTCCATGGAAACCTAAGACATCAGCAGAGACAACAAAGAACCCAAGAGAAAAGTGAAGCCTCTGAGAACTACAAGGACAGCAAACAGTAAACACAGCCTACCTCCTAATTAGATAAACGAATCTCACACTACGGGCCTATTTATCTTAGTTCCTTTTACTCAGTACTCAAGCAAGCATTCAACCAAAATTACAAGGCACTCTAAAAGGACAAAATACAAAGAGAAAGAAAATCAGAAAGTCTGAAGATATGGGTAGAGCAGAAAACCAGAGTGAGATACGGCAGACACATCGGAATTACTTAAAGTGTCTATTATTAATATACAAAAGTGTCTGATGACAAAAAGCAGATAATACGAAAGGATAAATAGGTAATGTAAGTGAAAAGATAAAGATTCTAAGAAATAATACATATGAAATGATAAGAAAAATGATCCCACTAAAAAGTGAGTAAAGTTCATGAACAGACATTTTTCATAAGAAGATACACAAATGGCCAACGAATACGTGAAAAAAGTGCTGACCATCATTAATTATCAGGAAAATGCAAATTAAAGCCACAGTGAGATACCACCTTACCCTGTCAGAACAGCTATGACTACAAAGCCAAAAACCAATAGATATTGGTACAGATGCAGGAGAAGAGAGGCTTATGCGCTACTGCTGGGACTGTGCATTAGTACAACCTGTATGGAAACACTATGGAGATTCCCCAGAAAACTAAAAGTAGTCTGACCTTTCTACCTAGCAATCCCCACAACAGGTATTCACCCAAAGGGAAAGCTGCTGCTATAGTAAGAAGATACATCCACCCATCTTTATTGCAGAACAATATAAAATTGCAACAATATGGAATAAACCTCAGTGCATGTCACTTGATAATTGGCTACACTAAATGTGGTCTACACGCATACATGTATATTATGTATGCTGTGTGTATACATTTATGTACACATATATACACGCACAGCATACACATTGTAGAATACTACTCAGCCATCAAAAAGAGTGAAATAATGCTAATGTCTTGCACAGCAACTTGGACAGAACCAGAAGGCATTATTCTAAGTAAAATATCTCAAGAACAGAAAACAAATATTTCATATACTCATAAGTGGGAGGTGGGAGCTAAATGATGGGTAAATGTGTTCACAGAGTGGTATGATGGCTTTAGAAGACTCAGAAGGGGGAACAGTTAGAGGTGGATGAGGCATCAGAAATTTTCTGTCAGGTACAGTGAACAATATCAGGGTGATGAGTTCACTAAAAGCTAAGACTTCACTATACAATTCACCCATGTAACAAAAAAAATGACTTGCAACCCCTAAATATTCTGAAATAAAATGTTGACAAATAGAATAATGAAGGCAAGAAAAAAATTGCAAATACAAATTAAATAGAAAACCAAAAATGAAATGAGAGAAATCAATAACATCGAAAAAATACATTTTTCTTTTCATGTTTGACGTAAAATTTGAAAGTCCATTTGACTTTTTTCTAAATGAGTCAAAGGATCTTCTTAAGGAAAATATAGTACAAAGTGGGAGATATGTCCAAGGGCATAGAAAATGTTAAAAAAAAAAAAAGGTAAAATATATTTTATAAACTCTGAAGCCACCCTAAACACACACACAGTTATAAACAATAGGACAAGATTCTAAAATAGAATCTTTAGAAATACTCACTTGAATTCAAAGAAGGCAGAAAATAAAGAAAAATGAACAAACAGAAGGGAAAAATAGAGATTAGTAAGGTGACAAAATATGAAGCCAGCAATATCAGTAATCACACAGATTGGTAAGGTCTGAAAACCTCAATTCAAAAGCTGAGATTTAGAGGAAAGGAAATTTGACCTCCGACTATATGCTGCTTCTAATATACCCACTTTAAATACAAAGACATGAATAACTAAATAATAAAAGGACAAGAAATATACAGCCAACCACGAGTAAAAAGAAAGTTACTGAGTTCCAGAGAAAAGTGTTGCAATATTTCTTTTATTTTAAATTAAGAAAGAATGGAAGGGTTTCATATGGATTCAAATAGGATATTTAAGACTTTATAATTAATCCTGTAGAGACCTGCACCACACTACTCTAAATTTCATCAAAGACAAATTCCTGGGACCCCAAAGTTAGCATCTGACACCCTCCTGAAGAGGAATGTGGAGACTTCAGATGTTATAAATGGCAATGAGTATTTCATGCTCCCACTTGCCTCCCAGTCCAAGGAATAAGAAGAGAGATGTTGTTCATGATGTTTTTTTTTTCAAATCAATGTTAAAGTTTACAGATTAGGATAAATCTTATGTCTTCATCTAACTTGGTGATAGCTTTCCCGAGTATCATTTATTTCACACACAAAAAAATGTATTATGTTAGTTTTTATGTTAAGATCAAATGAAATAAAGCTTCTGCATTGGGGACCCTGTGATTGTTGTTACCCTTGTTCATTAGATGTAGTGTGTTAAAACGTGTGATCATAAGTAAAACAAAGAAGAATTGATTCCAAATATGTTTTTACTCTGTGCCCTGACAAAATCTGAGCTAAGTGATCTCCCAGGACTTTAGTTTTCTCAAAAGTAAGGTGAGATTGAGTTGTTCTATAGCAGTAAATTTATTTTGAAACATAATTTTTAAGCTAAAAATCACATGCAAGAACTGACTTTGCAGCTACTAATTTTGACACCTTTTAGATCTGTATAAAAGTGTGTTGTGTTAAAGCAGCAAACCAATGAGTGCTGTCTTTTGGGTATTTAGTTTTATCTTTCGTTAAGCACCTCCCGGGTGTATTTATAAACATCTAATATATGACACACTGTTGTAGTATGTATAATTTTGTGATCTTTATTTCCCTTTGTATTCATTTTAAGCATCTAAATAAATTGCTGTATTGTGAAAAAAAAGAAAAACACAATTAATACTTGATCCCATACATATATGTTCAATAGGCTGATTTAAAATGGCTTTTATGAAGAAACTATTTTTAATACTGTCTCCTTTTAAAAGAGATCTATGAAAATTTTTTTCTCTGAATGGGATATTGGACTTTTTAAAGCATGAACATTAAACCAATAATGGAATTATTTCAATGTATTATGTTCTGCAAATGTGAAATTGATGTAATGTTGTGTTTATCTCTTTTTCCATCATGTATAACACTGTCTTCTATAACACTGCATTATAAATACACAGAATTCAATAAGATTTCCAAGCTTCAGGGTGGCAATCAGATAGTTAAGCCTCCTGTATCTCTGTCCAGAGATACCTGGGATTGTGAAATAACATAAACAAAATGATTGTGAGTGAAAGAAAGGAAAAAACACATTGTTTGACCTGAATGTCAAATCCACAGGAAAGGAATATTCTAGCTCTACCAATATAATCAAACATAGTGTTAATATGATCAGTCACTCTTGTTTTTCCATTGTCACTGAGTCATCTCAGGTTTCAGGTTTCGTGAATGTGGTTCTTAAATCTCAGGTTTCAGGTTTTGAGACTGTGGTTCTTAAAATGTGAATTTTTTTTAGATTTGATCATCATCAAAGTGAAACAGTTTCCTTCTTTATAGCATCTTTTATCGCTGGCATGGAATAAATTAAAACTTCTTTTTGTCAACTTGATAAATAATCCTCTTCCCTAGAAAAGACGATTCATTTATTTCATTTATTACCAATATTTATCCAGTTCTTATTATGAGGTGCACATCACATACTAAGAATAATGCAGTGATAAAAAGAGCCCTCGTAGAGCTGGAATTCTAAGGGAGGTAATAAAAATATAGCCTAATCTTTAATAGGTTCTGGAAAGAATCATAAAAAATAAAGAAGAAGACGACGTCTGGGTGACGACAGAGCCACGTTGAGAACTTGGGAATCTTGTGATATGTTGGGGAGAGAAAGCATCTCTCCTGAGCTTAGCATCCACTTCTTGATGAACCTGAGAAGCAGAAAGAGCACATTGTAAAGAGAGTTTAGAAAAGGCTTCCTGGGAGAGGGAATGAAACCAACAAACAAGCAGGGTATGAGCAGGAAATAGGTCATTGTGCAGAATGTGGAGGAAACCAATGCAAGGCTGTAAAATGCATAGGGAAAAACATAAAAAGGAGATGTGAATAATTCCTAAAGTAGGGAAGAATCCAGAATCAAATATAGAGCAGCTGGACAACAGGGAAATTACAAAAGAATCCTGTAACTGATAATCTACTGGATAGAGGGATCTGTATGAGATTTTGAGCATGCTTCTTTTGTAATAACATCATTTACGAGGCACAATGTGAATCTTATTTGCCAATAAAAATCTGAGTTCAGAGTCCGCAACATATATGTGGTAGTTAACACAAGTGGAGGGAACTGATAATCCAGATAATCCTTACCAGGTTAGACCCGGAGTGGGTGCAGATGGAAAGGTGGCGATTACATCCCCAAAGAGGGCACTGGAGACAGGCCCCTGGGGTGCATGGGGCGGCAGTGGGCGGACATTTCTTCCAGATGTTCTCCAAGGAATAGAAAGTAATGATTTAGATTAAAATGTAATTTGAGAATGCCTTAACAGTATCTGCTGACTGGAGTTTAGGAAGAAGCTGGCCACCCTTACGCAGTTGAAGTCTACTGACCCGTGAAGGCAGAAGCCAGATCGGCTACTATTCCAGTAAATGGACATAAGGTAATGATGCTTGTGCGTGTGTGTGTATGTGTGTGCATCTGCTTACATAGGCAATATTTCATCAGAAAATATACCAAGAGTGTTGGAATATAAATGGAACACTATTTTCAAATTAATGAATTAGGTTATTTTCAGTTTATTTTTCTACATACAGAACCTGATCTAATGTGTTGTACAGAGTACAAGAATAAGTATCTGGAAATTAGAACTTTTGGAAAACGTATCTTTATTCAGTTATTCTTTATACTGTTAAGTGATTAATAATGTTAACATGTACACACAGAGAAAATTCACTTAGTGGGCTTCAAGCTTTAATTTTTAACTCAAGGTCAGTGTTTCAAGTATGATTATGTTATATTTCCCAACATTCTGCACATTCTGTGATAGATGAATAATGGGCTTTATCCAACATTAAATATTTTAGGTGTATTTTCAAAAGACGAGGCTTATTACCTACCTCTAAGTTTATTCCACACTGGCATGCTTTTGCAATGTCCATAGTTATTCCAGTATTTTCGGCTGATGAGGAAAATGGAAAAAAAAAAATAAAACGAAAAAAGCTTAATGTTTTTCCCACCTTGAAATTATAGTCACCAAGCCTGTGATAGCAACACTCAGGAGAGTTCTCAGATTATGTAATTCCACTTTCCATTTTCTAGGAAAAACAAACTGCCTATTTTAGCCCACTTTTCATGAAATTCTCAACATTTATTTCCAAAAAGCTTATACAGAATAAAATATAATAGTTTTTCTCTCTCTCTTCTTTTTTTGTGCCTTCCTCCTGAAAGAAACAGTGTTCACACTGTTCCTGGGAATGTTGAACCTGATCAAATCATCAGATTCCACTGTCTTAGTTTTACAGAGATGAAATCTAAGTGGAAAGAGAACATGTAAAGCGCATCATATGACCGTGTAATTTAACGTGACAAGTGAGAAGATCTGAGACAGGTAATGGAAACAGAGACTGACCTTTCAATTTAGTTCGCAGGAAATGTCTCCATCCATGAGACTCACACCGACTGAAATGCGTCCTGATCACTCAAACACTTTAAGCTGCTGGAGTTAAGAGATAGTAAATATCGTTTTAAGAAGAAGTAAGAATAATATTTAAATTGGTGAAGGGTGTGTCTGATGAGCTGCTGGTCAATAATCTCATCTTTATCATTGAGTCAACTTGCACTTCACCTCTTGAAAACAAAGAGAAAGCCATCTCATTAGGGTATTTCTCTGACATCAAAACGTATTTATAGAGAATTATTTGTAAGTAATTATTTTATCCCTGTTCTATATTAATCACAACATTGTCATATTTATTAATACTTGTCTTTGACACATAACAAGGACTATATTTCTTTGGATGGATTATGGTATTATTTATTTTTGGAGGGGATTATTTAGGATCAGGCTATGAAGTATGAGTCATTCTTTTTTATTATTTTGGATCATATGACATTATTTCAGAAGGCAATTCCCATTTTTTAAGCCTAGTCTCAAAAAACTGTGAAGTGTATCTTAGTATGATGAAAAATTAGACTATTTTCTCATGAGTGTCTATAAAGGTGTGGTTTCAGATTAATTTTCAGATAATGTCAAATCTGAACATTGTGATTTAACTATCAGCAAAGAGGTAGGTATCTTGTGTGTATTTCATGAAGAATTTTGATCTCTAAAAGGTACAAGGTATCCAGTCAATAATATTCCCTCTCAGAATCCCCAGGCATATTATTCTGCAGAAGTGTAAAAACACAAAGCCGGGCTTGTCATATACTTGATTGAAGGAGAAGTCTGAAGTCTTCCTGAATTTACTGAAGCTCTTGGAACGTGACAGCACCTCTCACTTTTGTGAGTCCCTCCTGTCTCCGGCTTCTTCTTTGATGCTATTTATTTTGATCCCATCTTTTGGTTTCTAGTGAACATTCCTATACTGTGTCATATCAGCTTCCTCTGTAAGCTCCTGTCAAGAGGATGGAAAATGATATCAGTGAAATTCACCGCAGGAATGTATAATTTAGGTGGAAAGTCTTGATGTCAAGGCAGTATGTTTAGAGTCACATGAAATAACTTAGTAAAATAAATAAAAGTTGAACCAATATAGGATGTAATTGAAGATAAAATTGCTGATAATAACTATCATTCATGGGGCATATATGCTTCTCATTATAATTAGAAATAATATTCCCTAAATTTAATTTTTTTCAAAATCAACTTTTATAATAAAATAGTAAAATCAGCTAAGAATTTCTAGCGTATTTTCACCTTCAAGAAATCATTACCAATTTAGGAAAGGAAAATTAACTGGACCCCTCACCTTGGTGGTGATCTTAAAATGTATTTTTCCTTCTGTTTCTCATTTTTATTTTTGACCATGGATAGTTCATCTCCCCACTGTTGGTTCCAAAATTTGCCTGGTCACTGGATTCTCTCAATAGTGTTAGCTTTGTTAAAATTTCTGCACCCTTATTAAATTTTATTTTAATTATTTATTATATTCCCTCTTTTTTCAGCGGAAAATAGCATTTCCAACTTTGTAGGAACTGTAAGATATCAATATGGTAAAATGAAGCAAAAAACTCATTTAATGCTATAAGCAAATGTTAAATTAACATAGACCATGAACCTAAACTTTCAAATGAATTCGTTCAAACCTGGAAGAAAACACAGGAGAAAATTCCCATGATTTTCATAAAGATTCCTTTAAAAAATATAAAAGTAGGAACAAATAAAAATATAATGAAGTAAAAATTCTTCTTACCATTATAGTCAACAGTAATAAAATAAAACAATAATTCACACAAATGGGGAAGGGATATTCGATTACATATGTCTGACCAAAACTTGTACACAAAATATACATATAAAGAACTCTTAAAATCATTAGAATAAGATATAAAACAAGAACAAAATATTTGAGCAAACTCTTCACTAAAAGGTGTTTGTGAATGGCCAACGAACATATGAAATGGAAGTCACCTTCTTAAGTCATCAGATAAATGTCGAATAAATTCCATAGAATACCAATGCACATGGCTGTAATAGCTAAAATTAAAAACTGATAATATCAAAAGTTGTTGGGGATATGAAACAACCAATTATACACACCTGGCGAAAATAAAAAATATTTCAACTATGTTAGAAACCAATTTGGGAGTTTTTAGGTGATTTTAAACATATTTAACTCAACATAATGTTGTTTTCCACTCCTAGGTATTGTCCTAAGAGAAAAAATAAATATTTCTATGTATCTATGCATCTGGGTTTGTATGTATATATCTGTAGTTTGATACAATTTCTTTCACATGACTGCTCATAACAACTTTATTCATAAATATAAAAATTTGGAAACAACTCACATGTCCACCAACAGGTAAACAGATTTTAAAAATCTGAATATATTGGGGCAGTGCCTATAGCTCAGGGGTGGCAGTTTGAAGCCCGTCCCTGGCCAAAACTGTAAAAATCTGAATATTTTGGTAGAGTGAAATATGACTCATGCACACAAAGGAACGAACTATTGACATACACGTGTCTCGAATCATTTTGATGAGCAAAAGCAGCCAGCCGGGTGTGCGTGCTGCGTCAGGGCGTTTGGTTCCTTTCCTAGCACAAGAGCAGATCTGCCCCATAGAGAGGCTTTTCTTGTGTCTGATTTAGACCACTCTCACTCATGGCCTATTCTAGCCTTTCCATCACTAGTACTGAAGTCCCTCAGATATCTCAATTTCTTTCATCTTTTTTTCCACCTCTCATGCAACTTCTCTGTTGCCATCATATCGACTCTATTACCCCAGCTCAACTTCAGGGAGAGCAGGACCCATTGTTCGTGAGTTCCATCGCCTCTTTGTTACATCACAGTTATATATTCCTTCTGTATTCGGCATATTTTATGTGGCTAATCCGTGTACTTCGTTCCCCATGATAGATACTGCTTCCGTTGCTTCATTTTCTAGATTGTTTTACCAAAATGCTAGTTGAATTCAATGCATGCCAGTCCCGTGCTTGCACCCGAGAGCTGAGCACGCCCGTAAAGTGTAGGATGGCACAGACGGGGCTCACTCCTAAGTGGAGCGGGTCACCCCACACCTGGTGCAGACACCCCTGAAGTCACATAGTCCTTACACATCGCCTTAGGCCTTTCATTCTCCCTAGTCTTGGAGACGTAGGATTAGATCCAGGATATAACTTAATCCTCCATCCCCTTCTCCTTCGTGCTTGAGACGTAACGGTAATCTTTCTTCTGTGTTCAGTGTGCAAATGTGACCCAGAAAGCTGCAACCTTTCCCTCCGTTTGCTGAGAGCGGCGCAGCTCCGCTGGATGCCTGTGGTCGGGAGAGCATCTTGGAGCTTCCTCAGCTCCTGCTAAAAGTGCCCAGGAGTGGAGAGGCAGATTCCCACAACAGCTTTCTTCTGAACTCGGTTTATAAGCCCTGTTCTCCCTTTTCTCAGAGTATTAACTTTACAAAGTTTGTAATAGAAAATCCTTTCTCTGCCCATTGGAGATGTGTATCTTTTTAAAAGCCTTTTTCTGGCTTTATAACCCAGAGCTCTTTCTCTAGGAGCTGAGAAGTGTCACCTTCAGAGCCGCACCTCCCAGTGTCATGGGAGGGGGGAGCCTAATGCCACAGTGGTGGCCGCCTCCACGCTGGAAAACTACCAGGCACCGTGAGCGCAGAAGCAGAAGAACGTTTACTGTGCTTGCCGGCTGACTGGCAGACACAAGGAGCCTGGGAAGCGTGAGGGCCCCTCCTCTGAGGATACCGACTGTTGGAAGGCAGACACCTGAGCAGAGACTCAGAAGCTCCCACCCTGTGTGTGGCCACCACCAGTCTCCCTTGGACGCCAGCATTGGCCCGATCCGAAGAGAATTGGACAGGAAATGTGAGCTTCAGCCTTCCTATTTCAGGCTGCGGAGGATACTAGGAAAAAAACACCCAGGCTCGAAGTTAAGAAGTAAATCACTTTGCAAAGTGTTTCTTTGGCTATATATAGATAAACAGCATCTAAATGCATCCCTCTCCTCATTAATATACTTGTACACCAGAAAAACAAAACATTGTTACTGTCAATTACTATCTTTGCGGAAAACATGAATGCCCTAAACCTTCCCTACCAACAGACCCTAGATTTGTTTTTGGTCATGTGAAATACACTCCCTCTTTTCCTGCAGCTCCATTCTGTAACCTACATAGTCTGTAACCTTAGGGCAAGTGTTATGAATGATAACTATAGTTCATAAATATAGGGAGATTGTGTAGTTGTATACTGTAAACCAGGCATTTTTAACAATAAAATAAAATGTTAAGTAGTCCTGGATAACATACATTAATCAGCAATTTTCTGGGACCCCAAGCACATATCATGCTATTTATATAAAATAACAAAACATGGTAAAGAATGACTCACACATACGTATATTACAAATATGAAAGAAAATTCTTTTAGAATCTACTATAATAATTTTATACATGGCCATATTTGATTTAAACCTTTTTTCCTCTCATTATCCTATTCTATTCTCTACAAGTGCATCCCTAAAATGCTATTTATATAATGGGTGTTTCAAGTGTTATTTTTTTCAGCCTCTGACCTTGTTGCTTTTTACTTGATAGGATTATTGTAATCGTGGAAGTACAGGGTTCCCCCAGGAGGGTGCCCTGAGTTCCTGGAGTACAATAGACAAGTTCTTTATGTGCATGTAAATAGATCCAATGATACTGAGATACACAGTAATCCCTTAATTTCCTACTGGGTCAGTACAAAAATGGCCAAATGTTACACTGAATTTGAGAGATCATTGTGGTCTTGAAATGAATATTTCTCTCCTTATAATTAAATACAAAACCAATAAAATCCAAAAATTAGGGAACATTTTAAATTAGGTTATTATTAGGTATGCTAATAAGAGCAGCCATTCCCACTGTTGATTTCCAAATTTACATATTCTGGCGTGGAGAAAAGGCATGCCCAACGTTCCCTTCTGATCAAAGTATTGATCATGCTCTTGGGCGAAAACTGAATTCCATGCACTTCACACTACCACAAAATGATTTTTTGTTAAAAACAATGTTGTATACGATACCATAAGAGTGAATGGCAGGAATTACGAGAAGATGATAGTGATGTAGATATAAATATTTTTACCTTCTTAGACAATGCAACCAGAATAAGAAAACCAAAGCTACATAGACGACATTTGCAAAGGTGACTAGGTTTGCCTCCACGTTCCTCTGAGGGGACAGCTCAGTAGTGTTACCTCCGTAGCTTCTCATTCAACTTGCACAAAACCTTCGCTTGCAGATTAGGTATGGGGAATTTTTCAGGCCATGAATGTTGTGTAAAATTTTCCCAAATTCTCATAGCAAAAGCAAATATTTTGATAATGAAATTTGGATAGCAAGAGATAATTTTATTATGTAGTCATGTATGTATAAGAATGTATCCTTATTTATATGACAATACCTTCTAAATTATATAGACATTTTAAAAATCATAATTACAGAATTATAAAAAATGCAAAAGCTTTATTGTTTTGTTTTGTTTTGTTTTGAGACAGAGCCTCAAGCTGTCTTCCTGGGTAGAGCGCTGTAGCATCACAGTGCCCAGCAACCTCCAACTCCTGGGTTTAAGTGATTCTCTTGCCTCACCCTCCCAAGTAGCTGGGACTACAGGCACCTGCCACAAGCCCTGGCTACTTTTTTCTTTTTTGGTTGTAGTTGTCATTGTTGTTTGGCAGGCCCGGGCTGGATTCGAACCCACCAGCTCTGGTGTAGGTGACTGTCGCCTTAGCCTCTTGAGCTATAGGCGCTAAGACAGCTGTTTTTAATTCTAAAATTTGTTAGTGTTTAAATCAAATAGAGTGTTATTGAAAAATTTTCATCTCCTTTCAGTTATCAATATTTTGGAGTGATAGAATGTGAACTACAATTGAAGATTCCACAAGTGAGCATACTTATCAAAACCATTGCAAAGTGAATATCTTGGATTATTTGTGTATAAATAATTTTCCTTGATTTTCTTATATCCTCTGCTTATCTTAGTAGGAAGAATGTCTGCCTATTGAGTAACTTAATCTCAAACATAGGTTTACACAGGAAATTATCAAGAGAGATGGACTGGGGAAATACTGATGATTAAAATAGAATGACAAGAGGAAAAATGTCAATGGAAATATTCTGACACTGAGCTTCCATGGGATATTATTCAATTGAAAGACTTCATCAATTTTATCTCAACCTTGATGATAAGGCATCATGAATTGAGTAAAATAATGAATGAAGAATATAAGTTGCTAGAATGATAGTTAATTAACATTCTCATTTATAATTTATACTTAGCTTATTAAATGTTTTATTTATTTTTCATGAGTGCTAAATGAAACACTAAAACAATAATGGAAATTTTCTCATTCCGTAAAGACATCATTTTTATGTACGTTACGACTTACGGACCATTAACAATACACCTGAGATTAAAGTTTGGTTGTTCTGGGCATTTTAACTCACACTCTGGCAAAGATTTGGTTTTTTAATTATTCCATAGCTTTGAATTTTATAAGTCCTTTGAATTTCTAAGTGGACTAAAATTAATATGCTTATGCTATCAAAGCCATGTTAAACTAATGAATAAAAATCAAAGCTAATGTTGAATGTGCTATTTTCACATCTTAAAATAAATCCTGTGGTCTTTTCAGCCACGGTGTTATATATAACATTAGTAAAACCAACATGGCGTACATTCTGAAGAGGAGGCATCTCAGAACTATCTTTGATGTAGCTACAAACTAAGGGCCATGCAAAGGAAACCATATAGCAACATATCTCTCCTCACTCCAGGCTTGGGAGAGCCAAATGGTAAATTATTCAGAGAGATTAAGGAAGACACTACGGGGTTCCTGTTGCTTATTAAGGGTGAAGGGTTTTCAAACTTGGTTACGTTATATTTCAACAAATTACTTCCCCTCCTTAATCTTTATTTTGCTAAGAACGTGGCAATGAAACATGCTAACAGTTTACCCATCTGTTTTAATAAGGATCTCTTGTTTTTCTTCAGGACATTCTAGTAGATTTGTATAAACTTATATGGTGATCAAAACACTAATTTTAAGCTGTCAATCTAATTAAAACGTAATTGATTTTAGGCTAGATGGTCACAAAATCACAAAGTTCTACTTGAGCAAGACACTAAAACTCTGTTCACGTAAAAGGAAAATGCCAGCGCATTTTAGTAGCCAGCCATATCTAGACGAAATTTAGAGACAACATCAATTTGAAGTTCTCTGAATTAACCTCACTTTGCTAGGCTTTGAAAATGGTCGAAACTTATTCTCAAGGTTTCATAGAACCCACTTAAATCACTTACATTAGCAACAAATTAGTAATACTGATTCCCCAAATACCTCTATTTTTGAGCTTCTTGTAGTGTTAGCTGAAAACTAACAGTGTTAGCTGTAGTATACTTTATAAATGCCTCTGCCTCTTCACAAAGTATTAATAGCTGTACAAAGCTCTGGTAGTTGGGAAAATCCTTGGATGAATGAAATGACAGCAGGTGATGAGCACAGTTGAACTTGCCACAACATAAGACAGCTAATGCCACACTTACAGATAATAGATTTGAATTACAATGATTAAAAAACTCTTCCTGGAAAATATTCTACATTATCAAAAAACTTCAAAAATGAATAAAATCTCCTAAAATTTCAAACAGATTCCTGGAAATAGGAGAATGAAAAATCAAAATCCCCAGATTTTATTAAAATTGCAGGAGAGATCCCCCCACTTATTAATGCAATCATTTAATTCAATATACAGGTATTTAATTTTGTTTATTTTACTTTGTTTCTATAGAAAACATAGATCATACATATGTATGGATAAAGTATCTTACTAAGTCTCTTATTTGTAAAAATTATACTATTATAAAAGATTATTGAAAAATTTACATTACCAAGATTTTGTCAATTGAATCATTTTGAATAGGAAAACCTAAAGAAGTTGTGTTTATTATACACGTTTTAAAGCTTAAAGATACTGGGAAATATTCATGTTTCTCTCACAACTCTCTGCATGGAATTATCCCACCACGTGCGTCTTTGCCTGGTGTCCCTGCTCTGTGAGGGGACCATTGTATGGCTCATAAAGGTGGAGTTCAATTTTTAATTTTTTTTAAATGTGAAAACTTTCCCTCAGCATTTTAAGAAGCAGGTGGGTTTGTGTACTCCTTTGTAAATGCCTCTGCCTCTTCACAAAGTATTAACAGCTGTACAAAGCTCTGGTAGTTGGGGAAAACCTTGGATGAATGAAATGACAGCAGGTGATGAGCACAGTTGAAATTGCCACAAAATAAAACAGCTCATGCCACACTTATATAACTGAAAACACTATGGCCTCTAGAAAGATATGTTGTGATCTTTTTTACATGTTCCCAAAGTTGTGTTTTCATTAAAGAAAACCTCAGAAATTGATTCTCCTAAGAATAGGTGTGTGATGTGTTAGTACCCAAGGTTGCCGAAGCCACATTGGATTCCTTTAACCATAACATGATATTGAGGGGACATTTGTCACCAGCTCAGCCTTGTATTCTTGTATGTCTTTGCTGTGTCACATGGAAGATTCTTCCATGTATAACTGGATTTTCATCTCTCTCAATCCAAAGGCATATTATTGGATAAAGTATGTCTTAGAATTCAGATGCTGTCTCTCCTTCTTAGAAGCTATGTAACAGTGAACAAATCAATTAACATTTCAGAGTCCAGTTCTTTCATCATATAAATGCTGATAACATTTCCTGGTTTACTAACCTTCTGCTAAGTATAACATAAAGAGAAATGTTACTCATAGGGTCAGATGACAAACACCAGAATTTTATAAAAATATAAAATCTTAGGTTAATTCAAATTCTTATGTATGAAGTGCAATCTGTAGAAATATTCTCTGTAAGTGTGTACAATAAAATATTTTGCATCAGAATTATTTATCTTAAAATAGAACAAAAATATGTAAAAATACTAAGAATTACTGTTTTGGTTCATTTAGTTGTTAAAACTCTCTAGAATACTTAAGTATATTTCCATGTTAAACTCACAGACTGGTGTACTCTGCTCTACTTATTTCTTATTAAAGGAAAAAAGGAGAACTTCTTGGCATTGTATGTAGAGCCCTGCAACTACTGAATTAGAAAACTCAGCACGTACACCTAAGACAGGAGAGAGATATAAATAGAACACATTCACTTCTTGGATGTGCAATCACAATAAAAAGAATACACACAAACACACACAGCTACTAGGATATAAAGGCCTTGCTTGATAAAAATGCAAGCCTCTTTTTTTTCCAGTTAATCATTTTGCTCTTGCAATAATAAGGCTTATTTTGTTGTCAGTCAGCCAAAACGTGCACTCCAGTTGATCAGTTTGAAAATAGGCTGGGTGTGGGGGCTCACTCTTGTTAACTCACCACTCTGAGATGCCAAGGCAGCATCCTTGAGGAGTTGAACATTAGCCGAAGCAAAAGCAAGACCCTGTCTCTACTAAAAATAGAATAAAACTAACTGGGTGTCATTGCTGACTCTTATGGTCCCAGCTACTGGTGAGGCTTAGGCAGGAGGATCACTTGAACCCAGGAGTTTGGGGTTGCTGTGAAACAGGCAGATGCCATAGAACTCTAGCCTGGGCAACAGACTAAATGAAATGAAATAATGAAACGAAATGAAATAAAATAAAACAACATAGAATACACCTCTCCTCTTCTATTTAATACCAATAATCTTTCCATGTGTTTGCCCAAGCACCAGGGATCATTCTAACAGATCA
>CAUYRH010087559.1:0-18759 GCA_963574655.1 Perodicticus potto
CATATTCATGGGGATAGACAAAGCAAAAATGTATAAGAACAAATTTCCATTAGGACAGGACAAGGATGCTTACCCATGAAGGTTGTGAAGTATATACAGAGGCATGTATTGTTTCTGCCAAACAACAATGATGGCTGCAACCAAAAACTAGCCAGGCGTTGTGGCAGGTGCTGGTAGTCCCAGCAACTTGGGAGGCAGAGGCAGGAGAATCGCTTGAGCCCAGGAGTTGGAGGTTACTGTGAGCTGTGATACCACAGCACTCTACCCAGGGTGTCAGTTTGAGGCTCTGTCTCAAAAAAAAAAAAAAAAAACCCGCAATAGATAAATTGTAATAGAATTTTTTTCTTAATCTTGAGAAATCATTTAAGCTCTGAAAGAACATTAAGCAAATTTTTCAGGTCAGAATATGGCTTATCTGGGTTCATTTAGCAACTTGAAGTTTCCGAATTAAAAAGTAGACAAACAGGCTCAGCGCCTGTGGCTCAACAGGCTAAGGCACCAGCCACGTACACCTGAGCTGGTAGGTTCGAATCCAGCCCGGGCCCGCCAAACAACAATGACGGTTGCAACCAAAAAAAAAATGGCTGGGCGTTGTGGCGGGCCCCTGCAGTCCCAGCTACTCGGGAGGTGGAAGCAGGAGACTGGCTTGAGCCCAGGAATTGGAGGTTGCTGTGAGCTGTGATGTCACAGCACTCTATCCAGGGTGACAGCTTGAGGCTCTGTCTCAAAAAAAAATAAATAAATAAAAATTAAAAAATAAAAAGTAGACAAACAAAATTTTTGTTGTCTTTAGTCTGAATTCATACTGAATACCATCAGGTACAGGGCACTATCCAGGAGATGAGCTGTAAGGTTAGAAATGAAACTCCAAGTCTTGCTTCTCTGACTGCCACCACCAGGCCGCTCCCAACCCCACATCATCTCTTTCTTTAGAGAAGGCAATTACTCAGGAAAGCAAGATTCTTTTTTGGATATTCCCTGATTCAGTTTGGTACATTGTATTGATTGCTTCACGTTTCCTACTAAAAAATTAATATTCTCAACTTAATTGAACTTGCGGCAAAATCAGTATGTTATTTTATGCTTAAGCCAGTTCTAAAAGTAATAATAGATGCAATTTATTTAAAGTATTTGCAAATGTAATATCAGTTGTTCTTTTAAGAACTCATTGTAATAATTTTTATTTTTAGCCTTTTGTCTGTGGGGAAAGCAGGAGATGCTTCAATTTTTCTGATTCTGACCACAACAGGACATTATTCACTTTTCCCTCTGCTCTTCACTACACCAGGTAAACACCTTCTTTTTAGAGATGTACATTTGTTTACCATGCCCTTTTCATCGAGGCCTGGAGACTAATGCTATCTGATTTAAACAATCTTAAGATCTCTCCTTTCAAGAGATTTTAGAAGAGAGATCCCATCTATTATCTTAACTCAAACTCATGTGCCCCTAATCTTCAATGTGTATAGATGTCACAAAAATGCAAAGTTCAAAAGCATTATTAGCACTATACAGTTGTGTCGGTGTGCTTATATGACTTTAAGTACCATAAACATTTCTCTTATCAGCTAAATTGTGCTTTTTTTTCCTGATTTTTTTTAACAGAACTTCCCATTAAAATCTTACTCATGTTACTATTCACCATCTATAGTATTTCCTCATTGAAGACTCTATTCAGGTAATCCCCAAAAGTGTATTTAAAACTATATTTACATTTGTTAAATATTTACTCCTAAATGGTCAGGTAAGCCTTTTAAAATTTGTTTTTAAGTTATAACAATAATATAACAACAGTTACAAAAGATTAGTAGAAGGAAAAATTACCCATAATCCCCATCACTCAGCCATAACAACATAGGTTGTGTCTTTAGTCTGGGGGAATATTTGAGAAGGGGTACACAATTTAAAACCTAAACTGAAAAATGGAACGTAAAATATGCATTACGAATAAAATATCGTACATATAAATGCATATGGAAAAAACTAAAAGATATAAAAATTCTTGTTCTAAATTATGGGTAGAATTTTTTTCTCTTCTAAACTTTAATGTTATCTATATAATTTTTTCTATTTTTTTATATATAACTTTTAAAAGCTTGCTTATGGTTCAAATTTGATCCTGTCCATAAAAACTCTTATAATTAACCATGTTAAAACTGAGTTATATCTGCTTGGCACCGTAGCACAGTGGTTACAGCGCCAGCCACATACACCAAGGGTGGTGGGTTTGAACCTGGCCCAGGTCGGCTAAACAACTGCAACAAAAAAATAGCCAGGCGTTGTGGCGGGCGCCTGTAGTCCCAGCTACTTGAGAGGCTGAGGCACAAGAATCGCCTAAGCCCAAGAGTTTGAGGTTGCTGTGAGCTGTGATGTCACAGCACTCTACTGAGGGCAACATAGTGAGACTCTGTCTCAAAAGAAAAACAAAACTAAGTTATAACCACATGACCCATCAATTCCACTCCTGGGTACATACCTAAAATAATTTAAAACAGGGACTCAACAGATACTTGTGGACCAATATTCATTCCAGCATTATTTATAATAGCCGAAAGATGAAAACAACTCAGAAGTCCATCTACAGATGAATAGATAAATATGGTGTATACATACAATGGAATGTTGTTCACTCAAAGAATGAGGTTCTGATACATGCTACATGAATGAACCTTGAAAACATTAGGCTAAGTAAAAGAAGCTAGACACAAAAGGACAAATACTGTGTAATTCTACTTACATGAAATTCTAAGATAGGCAGATTCACAGAGACAGAAAGTAGATTAGAAGCTGGGAGGCAGGGGAAGGGGACCTATTGCTAACGGTTTCAGAGTTTCTTTTGGGGATGATGAAAATGTTTTGAAAGTGCATTGTAGTGATAGGTGCACATTATCAATATACTTTTTTTTTTTTTGAGACAGAGCCTCAAGCTATCACCCTGGATAGAGTGCAGTGGCATCACAGCTCACAGCAACCTCCAACTCCTGGGCTCAAGCAAGTCTCCTGCCTCTGCCTCCCAAGTAGCTGGGACTACAGGCACCCGCCACAATGCCCAGCCATTTTTTGGTTGCAGCCATCATTGTTGTTTGGCAGGCCCGGGCTGGAGTCGAACCCGCCAGCTCAGGTGTATGTGGCTGGCGCCTTAGCCCGTTGAGCCACAGGCACCGAGCCATTATCAATATACTTAATGCCACTGGATTATGTACTAAAAAATGGTTGAAATAGCAAATTTTATGTTACTTGTATTTTACCAAAATAAAAAATATTTTTAGGCTCGGCACCTGTGGCTCAATAGGTTAAGGCGCCAGCTACGTACACCTGAGCTGGCGGGTTCGACTCCAGCCCGGGCCTGCCAAACAACAATGACGGCTGCAACCAAAAAATGGCCAGGCGTTGTGGTGGGTGCCTATAGTCCCAGCTACTTGGGAAGCGGAGGCAGGAGATTCGCTTGAGCCCAGGAATTGGAGGTTGCTGTGAGCTGTGGTGCCACTGCACTCTACCCAGGGTGACAGCTTGAGGCTCTGTCTCAAAAAAAAAAAAAAAATATTTTTAAACTCCTCAACTATATATCATTAATCATATTTTTGTTTGTTTGGTTGGTTTTTGCAGTTTTTTTTTTTTTTGGCTGGGGCTGGGTTTGAACCTGCCGCCTCTGGCATATGGGGCCAGCACCTTACTCCTTTGAGCCACAGGTGCCGCTCTATATATATATATTTTTTTATTTTGCTTTCAATTTCAGCTGTCTTTCACTCTTCTCAGTTTGGAGTTTTGTTTGTTTTTTTTTTTCCTTTTTTCCTTTAGCAATTTTCTTGCCCTTTGCCTCCCAAGTAGCTGGGATTACAGGCGCCCGCCACAACGCCTGGCAGTTTTTTTGTTTTTGATTTTGTTTTTATTTTGGTAGAGACAGGGTCTTTTACTCTGGCTCACTAATTCTCATGCTGGTCTTTAACCCTCTTAGCTCAGGAAATCCACCCGCCTCAGTCTCCCATTGTGCTGAGACTACAGGCATTAGCCACCATGCCCGGCCTTTTTTTTTTTTTTTTTTTTTTTGTAGAGACAGAGTCTCACTTTATCGCCCTCGGTTGAGTGCCATGGTGTCACACAGCTCACAGCAACTTCCAATTCCTTGGCTTAAGCGATTCTCTAGCCTCAGCCTCCTGAGTAGCTGTGACTACAGGCGCCCGCCACAACACCTGGCTATATTTGTTTTGCAGTTCAGCCGAGGCCGGGTTTGAACCCACCACCTTTGGTATATGGGGCCAGCGCCCTACTCGATGAGCTACAGGTGCCGCCCTTTTTTTTTTTTTGAGACAGCGTCTCAAGCTGTCGCCCTCAGTAGAATGCCACGGTGTCACAGCTCACATCAACCTCAAACTCTTGGGCTTAAGCAATTCTCTTGCCTCAGCCTCCCAACTAGCTGAGACTACAGGTACCCACCACAATGCTCAGCTATTTTTGGTTGTAGTTGTCACTGTTGTTTGGCAGGCCTGGGTTGGATTCAAACCTGCCAGCTCCGGTGTATGTGGCTGGCACCTTAGCCGCTGAGCCCATTAATCATGTTTTTATCCCAGTACCACAGTATCTAGCCTCTTTCCCTCTTCCAAATGCAGAGCTGATTCTCTTTGAGCACCCTGAACTAGGTGACAGCATAGGTAGATGACTGAGTAAATTTGAATTGTTGAGATAATGTAATGTCTTTATATTAGTATCATTATCATTTTTTCTAGATGTGAAATTTAGTGTGCTCTTGTAACTCTGGCCTTGGCTATAATTCATATCAAGACAGTGCAGATAGGAAAGTTTTAGCTGGGAAATGTTTGCTAACTGAGGATGACACATCCAAAATCACATTTTTTGTCCCCTTTTTTCTTCAGAAAAGAAAAATATCTTTTTAATTGGATAGAAACTTTCTACCTCCTTGGCTTGGGGCCTCTAGAAGTCTGCTGTGAATTTGTATTCCCTTTCACCTCCTGGAAGCTGAAGTACCCCTTCATCCCTTTGTTATTGACCTCAGTGTTTTGTGCAGTGGGCATCACATATGCTTGGTTCAAACTGTATGTTTCAGTATTGACTGACCCTCCTGTCAGCAAGACAAAGAGGCAATGAATAAAATTGATGTATGCCATGCAATTATTTCATGGGAAATTAATCAGAACTTGAAGAAAGTTGCCGGTGGCATGGGCAATTCATTTCATTTGAACTGTTTGGAGAACTATTCTTCCAAATTTGGCCTTGCCCAGCCTAGCAACTCGATTGTCACCATGGTGAGAAGCCACTTAAAGAAGCCACTTTACCGCCCTCCATAAGCAGTAAAACGCATCTGAAAAAAATCTTGTCTTTCCGATTAAAACTGTTTGAGATCATGAAGACTGCTGTGCTTGCTCAAGCTAAACAGGAGTTCTGATTAACAGCATAATTATTTGTAGCCTTTGTTAACCATTGTCAGGATATAAAACTTAATTAGAATCCTTTGCTAAGGGAAATATAAATAAAATGCCATTTTGTATTTCTGCACAAAAAATGTTTGGATCATTACCAGCTCCTACATTTTCCTGTTGGCGCACACACAAGCAGATGGTGTACTGTCCCCATTCTGTACACCTTGTTCCAGGAGATTTTTTTCATTGAAATTATACAATAACAATTCTCACAAAGCCAAGGGGAGTATTTAATGTACTGGTTTGGCCAGGTAGCAGAGACTACAAACCACAGCTACTCCTACATTGAGTTAAGGACATCTTGTACAGCTATTTAGTCCAACAGCCAGCACTGCAGTTTTGATGAGGCTGCCACTTAAACCTTTCCTCATGTGAAGGGACTAAAGTGATTTTTACAGTCTGATCTTGTCCTCTCCCTTTCTTAAGAGTACTTCATGTTCCCTCTTTATTCAGGACCTCAGTTTGCTACATATAATATCTGCTACATATTCAAATATTTTTGCTACATATAATATCTGCTACATATTCAAATTCAGCCAACATTTATCTACTCAGCACTAGAAACTTTCACCATTGTATTTACCCATTACCCCCTAAGAAGATCAGAAAGAATCCAAGGTCAGTGGCATCCTGGGATGGAATCCAGCTATGCCATCTCTTAAATCCACTCCATTTTCCCAGACTTCTTTTGAGTCTGCTATTGCAGAGATAAAGATGGGGATTTTGCCAAAGGAGAAAGGAAGCTTAGTCCCTCGAGCCCATTTTGCTCCTCACAGTCTCCTTGGCCCGCTGAGTTCCAGCTGTCCTAACAACTTAGAATTCCCAGTGTGCCACGCTACTTTGTACATCTACTTACTTCCATTCATTCTGCTCTCTCTGTCTCCTGTCTGCTGACTTTTCCACTCTGTCATCTAATTAGACAAATTGCTATCATGTCTACAAATATAAAGGTAGCATGACGTAGTGATTAAAAGTAGCGGCCCTGGAGTCCTACAGCCTGGCTATAAATTCCGTCTCCATCCTTTATTTTTTTAATCTATAGGCACGTTATTTAATCATCCCTTGCCTCAATGTCCTCATTTCAGAAGAGCACTCAACAGACTTAACTTTTCACAATTTTCCTAACAAAGAACAGATAACTGATTAAGCTGGGTAGGGGTATTCACCTTTAAAGCAGCCTGTCCCACACATGCAGGTTTTTGTTAGGGCATGTTTAATGCTGAATTAATATTTTTCCCCCTTTGGTTTCTGAAACAGTATATAATGAGCTTCTATTCACACCTAAGTGACAGCCCTTCAAGTGACACAAAGGGAAAACCTTATATTGTGTCCCTTTCTGTTTAGTGCCTCATATTTGCCAAGTACTATACTAGACATCTAATCTTTACTAAAACTGCACATTGTCGCTTCAGAAAAATATTTACTGGATTCCTATTGAGCATTATGCACTGTGCTAGCTGCTGGAGATCAAAAAATGGACAAGAAAAAGATAATTCCTGCCCATAAGGAACTTAACAATTCTAGTCACTAGAATATCCTAAGAAGCAGGACAAGTGGTACAAGTTGAAGCTGGAGGAGTATGCAGGGCCCAAATCATGCAGGCAAGATAGATGGTATGATCTTATTTAATGTAATCACAGAAATGACATTTGCCACATTCTACTGGGCAGGAGGCAGAGATTACTGGGGGCATCTTAGATTCTGTCCATTATAGTATGCTTTGTATAGATGGACCATAATTTAACAAGATCCCTCCTAAGGGACATTGGTTTCCAGTTTCTGCCAGTACAAATAATGCTGCCATCAATATCAATGAAATCACTACAGTAGAGATGACCACCTCCTTAATTTGACCTAATTTTCATGGACCAGACATGCACCACACTAGGTATCAGGATAATAGGTCTAGTTCCTCATGTTGAACACCTCTGTATGTTGACCAGTTTGTTATAGGCCCTTGGGGGTTCAACTTACAGAGGTTCTACTGTATTTCTTTCTACACATGTACTAGGATTGCACATGTTATAAAGTTAAATTTCTAGAAGGACAATTTCTACATTGAAGGCTATGTGCAAGTTATAATTTTGATAGATGTCGCCAGAGTGTTCATAGAAGCTGCATCAGTTTATGTTCATTTGGCAATGTATTAATATGAGGATGCCACTTTCCCCATACTTTTGCCAAGTTACTGTGTCATCAGTCTTTTATATCTTTGCCAGTGATATCTAAGCATATTTTCATCTGCATACCTCTTAGGTGAGGGGTTAATATTTTCATATATTTAAGAGCCATATATATATGTGTATATATATATATATATGGCTCTCAAACTGTCGCCCAGAGTAGAGTGCTGTGGCATCACAGCTCACAGTAACCTCAAACTCTTGGGCTTAAGCGATCCTCTTGCCTCAGCCTCCCAAGTAGCTGGGAGTACAGGTGCCCACCACAACGCCTGGCTATTTTTTGGTTATAGTTGTCATTGTTTTGGCAGGCCTGGGCTGGATTCGAACCCGCCAGCTCCTGTGTATGTGGTTGGCACCCTAGCCACTTGAGCCACAGGCGCCGAGCCGAGCCATTTATATTTTCTCTTCTGAAAACTGTGTTGATATTCTTTGCCACTTTTTCTATCAGATTTTTTATCAAACTGATTTGTAGTCTAATGCGTGTGTGTGACAATTAAGTTCAAGAACTCATCCTAGAAAAAGAGCTACATACCTCATTGCCGAATATCACTACAGTCAACTTTGAAGTACTCCCCTTGGGAAGCTATGCACTGTTGCCAGCACCTAGTCTACCTTTCAAAGCAATTTTGGAACTGTTTCTGGAATGGTCATCAAAGCTGTTGTATTACGGTTGATATGCTGAATGTCATCAAAATGTCTTCCTTTCTATATTTCCTTTACCTTTGGGTAAAGAAAAAAGTCGCTCAGGTGAGTAGGGAGGGGGTTCCAATACAGTTATTTGTTTACTGGCTAAAAACTCTCTCACAGTACATTTTGTGGTACATTGTTGCGATGCAGGAGTCATGAGTTGTTGGCCAAAATTTTCCTATTTCTCTTGTTGATGTTTACTTGGTCTGCCATGCTTCTCATAATCAGCCACTGATTTTAACACACAATTCAACAAATTTTTACGATGTTTGTGTCAGTTCTGCTTGTTACTAGGTGCCCTGACCTCTCTTCATCAAGGACATTTTCTCTCCCCTCAGAAAAATATTCAATCCATTTGTGGGCCTGTAGTTGTTGATTTATTATTTTCAGATTAGTGCTGAGTACCTGGGATGCTTGCTTTTCCATTCTTGAAATACTCAAAAGAATGTTCTCCAAATCAGCCAGATAAATACAAAAGATGCAAAATCTCCATCTTTTTATGACTGAATAGTATTCCATAGTATACATACAGAATTTTCCATGGTAAAATTCTTAAAAGAAAATTTAGGACCTTAGCTTAGAAAGATTTTTTAAAGACACAAAACAGCCTACTGTAGTGGTATATCCCTGTATTCCCAGCTACTTAGGAGGCTAAGGCAGGAGGATCTCTTGAGCACAGGAGTTCAAGACCAGCCTGGGCAACAAAGCGAGACAACCCTCCCCCCACCCCATCTCAAAAGAAAAAAAAGGAATGCTTACAAATCATTAAGAAGAAAACAATCCAGGGGTGGTGCCTGTGGCTCAGCGAGTAGGGCACCGGCCCCCTATACCAAGGGTGGCAGGTTCAAACCCGGCCCCGGCCCAATTGCAAAACAGAAAAATAGCTGGGCGTTGTGGCGGGCGCCTGTAGTCCCAGCTACTCGGGAGGCTGAGGCAAGAGAATCGCCTAAGCCCTGGAGTTGGAGGTTGCTGTGAGCTGTGTGACACCACGGCACTCTACCAAGGGCGATAAAGTAAAACTCTGTCTCTACAAAAAAAAAAAAGAAAACAATCCTAAGAAAATAGGCAATCAAATAGAAGGAAACCCAATAATTATACCATAGAGACACCTTTTCACTGGATGATAGGAAAACACAAAACAATAATGAAATCTCATTTTTCACTACAGATTGCCAAAAACTAAAGTCTGACAGTAGAAAATATTGCTATTTTCACATACATTGTGGATGACAGTGGAAACTGGATCAGTCTCTTTAGAAAGGAATTTTTTTGTGTGTGTTGAGACAGAGTCTCACTTTGTCATCCCTGGTAGAGTGCCCTGGCATCATAGCTCACAGCAATCTCAAACTCTCAGGCTCAAGTGATTCTCTTGCCTCAGCCTCTCAAGTAACTGGGACTACAGGCACCCACCACACAACGCCTGGCTATTTTTCGAGACTGGGTCTCACTCTGGCTCAGGCTAGTCTCGAATCTATGAGCTCAGGCAATCCACCTGCCTCGGCCTTCAAAGTGCTAGGATTACAGGCGTGAGCCACCGTGCCCTGCGTTTAGAGAGGAATTAGATGGGATATAGTCAACTAGAAAATACACATATACTGCAACTCAGGAGTTCTAATTTTATTTATTTTTACTTTTTGAGACAGAGTTTCAAGTTTTTCTATTTTTAGGAGAGATGGGCTCTTACTCAGGCTGGTCTCAAACTCCTGAACTCAAGGAATCCTCCCACCTCAGCCTCCCAGAGTGCTAAGATTACAGGCTCGATTACCTTTCCTGGCCAACAGTTCCAATTTTAAATACAAACTCCACAGAACCCCCTTTTTTTCTGGAAAGAGAGTCCTATTTGCTCTTAATCCTTCTCTTTCTTTTCTCTAGTCTTACCACTGATATGTATATCTGTAAACAATCTATTTTTTTGTCTAATATTGAACTTTATATAAATGGAAACATAGCAGATTCTCCTGTAGCTTTTATGTTTTTTGAGTGTCATCCATACTAATGTATGGATATTCCTTTGTATGAAAACACGGTTTATTTTCCATTCTGTTCTTACTGGATATTTAAGATGTTTCCAGTTTGGGGGTATTAGAAATGGCTATTATATCAAAAACAAACCAACAAAAACACAAATGCCTATTAGTCCCATGAATAACCTTATATATGTCTTCTAGTCCTGGTACCAGTGTATAAAAGCTTCTCTAGGATCTAGAGTCTAAGGTATAGACTTAGGTAAGTGTCAAATAACTGAAAATAACCTAAATATCCATCAACAGGGTAATGGATGAATAAAAAGTAACATTTGGCCAGAAATGGTAGCTAATGCTGTAATCCTACCATTTTGAGAGTCAGAGGTGCAAGGATTGCTTGAGGCCAGGAGTTCAAGGCCAGCCTGAGCAATATATTGAGACCCTGTCTCTACTAACAATAAAAATAATCAGCCGGGTGTGGTGGCATGTGCCTGTAGTACCAGCTACTTGGGAGGCTGGGGAAGGAGGACTGCTTGAGCCCAGCAATTTGAGGTTGCAGTGAGCTATGATGATACCGCTGCACTCAAAAAGTGACAGGGCTGGGTGCAGTGGCTCAAGCCTGTAATCCTAGCACTCTGGGAGGCGGAGGTGGGGCGATTCTTTGAGCTCACAGAATCAAGACCAGCCTGAGCAGGAGTGAGACCCTGTCTTTAAAAATAGCTGGGCATTTTGGTGGCGCTTGTAGTCCCATCTACTCGGGAGGCTGAGGCAGGAGGATTGCTTGAGCCCAAAAGTCTGAGGTTGCTATGAGCTATGACACAGGGCACTCTACCAGGGGCGACAAAGTGAGATTCTATCTCAAAAAAAAAAGTGACATATTTATAAGATGGAATATTATATAACTGTCAAAAGGAATGAGGCTGACCTTTTGGAATCATCATGAATGGATCTGAAAAACTTTCCATGGAAACTTTTTACCTATATACTAAGTATATATGTAAAAGTATTATTTTTTGAAACAGAGGTCTTAATTTGTTGCCCCCAGTAGAATGCTGTGGTGTCATAGCTCACAGCAACCTCTAACTCTTGGGCTCAAGCAGTTCCTGAGTATTTGGGACTACAGGTGCCTGCCACAATGCCCAGCTATTTTTAGAGATGGTTGGTCTCGCACTCATGAGCTCAGGTGACCCGTCCGCCTTGTCCTCTGTAAAATTATTTTCTATTATTTTTTTTTTTTTTTTGCAGTTGGGCCGGGGCTGGGTTTGAACCCACCATGGGGCTGGCGCCCCACTCGCTGAGCCACAGGCGCCACCCTGTAAAATTATTATTATTTATTTATTTTTTTTTGTAGAGACAGAGTCTCACTCTATCGCCCTCCGTAGAGTGCTGTTAAAAGCACTTGATTATACACATAAAACTCATGATAATGGTTGTCTCCAGAGATGAAAGGAAAGGAGACATTGGCAGATGCCTGTACTCCCAGCTATTGGGGAGGCTGAGGCAAGAGAATAGCTTGAGCCCAGAAATTTGAGGTTGCTGTGAGCTGTGAAACCATGGCACTCTACCAAGGGTGATGAAGTGAGACTCTGTCTCAAAAATTAACTAATTAATTAAAAATAAATAGGGGGGAACTTAAATTATTACAAAATGTAAAATATTAATTCTAGGTAGTAGAATATGTCATATTGTTCTTTGTAAATTTTTTGTATTGTTTGTTTGTTTTTTGAGACAGAGTCTAACTCTGTTGCCCTGGGACTGAGTGCCATGGCATCATCATAGCTCATAGCAACCTCACACTCTTGGGCTCTAGCAATCCTCATACCTCAGCTTCCAGGTAGCTGGGACGACAGGCAGCTGCCACAAGACCTGGCCAATTTAGTAGAAATGGGTCTCACTCTTGCTCAGGCTGATTTTAAAGTCTTCAGTTCAAGCAATCTGCCCATCCTGGCCTCCCAGAGAGCCAGGATTACAGGCTTGAGCTACCGAACCCCTCCATTTACAGCCAGTTTTTACATAGGAAAACGGAGGAAAAGTCAGAGTAATATTTTTAGGTTTTATGGCTGGCTTTGGGGAAAAGGGTTCCAGTTTCTCTGACCTTCCTTGGGGAAGAGGGATTCTAGTTTCCATGTCCAGTTTCTAGGATAAAGGGACTGGGAGATGGGAGGGCAAGAATAGGTGAGAAAAAAACTTTCCCTTCCAAGGCTTTTCATTTGGAGATACTGTTTTCTGAGTCCCACATTACACTTAGCTGGTATTTATTATTCTTCCGTTTAGGAAATCAGTATCTTTGATGCATCTATTTTTCCATAAACTTATGTTTTAGCCAGCATTTGCCTGGCTAAAATGTTGAGCTCACTAATGAATGGACTCAACAGCAAGATAGTTTAGCTCAATATAAGGAAGGGATTTCTAAAAAGAGCTATTCAAAGATAGACGCTTCCCCTTATTATAGGTGAGTAGAAACTGAACGATTGTTTGGCAGAATGTTATAAATTTCTTCTTTCCTTATTCCTCAAACCTTTATGGAACACCTCCTCTCTCAGTCATGAGTAAGGAAGCACCTGAACAGACTCAGAAGTGACACGCTCTAGAGGGCTGCCTCCAAATCTGAATTCCTAGAGATAGGCTAGATGACCCAGTCCTGGGCTTCTCTCAATTCTTCGTTTTTGACTGGACCTTAATTTTAGGCTTACGATGGTGTATCTGTGCGAATGAACGACTGGAAACCCAGAAAATGAGAACTAGTTTTTACAGAATTTCAATAAATTACGTTTCTCAAAACTACCCATCATATCCATTTGTGGATGTTGGATGCAAAGATAAATCTTTGCCGAAGGGGCATTCAGGGGCCGGGGAGGAGAGGGAATTCTGTGTGAGGGAGTAGGGGACAAATAAATAATGTCGCCTACGTTGGCTCGTTAGATACACTTCCGACTCCGTGGTGTCGAGTCTCGGAATCGCACTCCCGCGGCGCGCGAGCAAGGGGAGCCCTGTAGTAGCCCGGAACCTCTTTCGCGGCGGCAGCACACTCCGGGAAGCGTTTGCGTGCAGCACGCGCCCGCGGCCTGTCCTTCAACCCTGCGCTCGGAGGGGGAAGCTCGCCGCTTAGGCCCAGGTGGTGGTCGTGGTCGTTTTTTCGTAGTTCGCGGTCTGTGGAAACGGCCTCACTATGATGAGCGGCCGGCCGGGCCGAGTGCCCTTACAGTTTCTGCCAGATGAGGCCCGGAACCTGCCCCCACCCAAATTGACCGACCCGCGGCTCCTCTACATCGGCTTCATGGGCTATTGCTCCGGCCTGATAGATAACGCGCTCCGGCGGAGACCGATTATGTCGGCAGGTGAGGGCAGCTCGGGTGGGATCGGCTGGGGGCCGGGTCGCAGGGCTGCGGACTAACCCCGCCGTAGGCCCCCTGGGGTGCTCAGGTTTTCTTTGCCTGTTCGCCCAGCGGGGTCCAATTTGCCTCCCCGGGCCTTGCGCTCCCTTTAGCTATAGAACCGGAAAGAGCCAAAGTGCCATGGCACTTAAAGAAACTGAGGTGCGTTGAAGCAGGGACTTACCTATGAACCTACAGGGAGCCTGTGAAGGATCTGGGACTGCTCCTCTCTTCAGTTAATGTTGCATTGTGTGGAAAAATAAGCCATGACTCCATCCCATGCACTGATGCTCTGCCTGCATTATATTCCGTATCTAGTCCTCTAAATACTCTGGGAGCCCCATTGCAGTGGCTCATGCCTGTAATCCTAGCACTTCGGAGTCAGAGGCCGATGGATTTCTTGAGCTTAGGAGTTGGAGACCAGCCTAAGCAGGAGTGACACCCTGTCTCTCCTAAAAATAGGAAAAACTAGCTGGGTGTCGTGGCAGATGCCTTGTAGTCCCAGCTACTTGGGAGCCTAAGGCAAGAGGATCGCTAAGCCCAAGAGTTTGAGGTTGCTGTGAGCTGTGACGTCACTGCACTCTTCCCTGGGCGACAGAGTGAGATTCTTGTCTCAAAAAACAAAACAAAATGAAAACACTCTATGGGGGGGAGGTATTATCCATAAATAAGGCACCAGCCCTAAGAGAGGTTACAGCAGTTTGCCCAAGGTCATATGGCTAGAGGAAAGAAACTGTAGAAAAGGTATCTTTGAACTTAGCTTTGATTATCAAGTAGATCTGACAGACAGCTTTCTAGGCCCATGGGGCTAGTGGGAGCAAATGGAGGCAAGGGCCTCTGAATGTGGGGTCTTAGATGATTGAGTAAATCTACTGGGTTAGGGGAATACGGCTTTTATGGAGATTTAGGTACATCATGATAGTTTATTCTCTAGGCAGCCGGAAACTTTATAAGCTTTTGAGACCCCGGAGAATGCAGCGTTCAGACCTATATTTTAAAAGGACAGCTTCATCAGCAATATGAAAAATTGGTTGGAGCCAAGGAGCAGTTAGGAAGAAATGGTTGAGGCAACCATGCAATGGTTCAGGCAACTAGGAATCATCTCACTTGTGCTTCTGTACCCTTCTTCCAGCTGTATGTCATGCATGGAGGTCAACTCCCAGCTTATTAAATCTCAGCATTTTCAGTCCTCAAATTGTTCTGAAGCCCCATCTTTCTCGGATGTGACCTCTCACTATAGAAAGGAGTGATATTTGTCCATTTCTACCTCTGGGAACATGAGGTTTTCTCCCTTTTCATCACCACTCCACATTTGCCCAAGCCTGTCACTTGGTGTATTGAAGAGCTCCCCTTTGAAACTAAACAGCCTTGCTCCACTGCTTGCCAGTTATGTCACTTGGGGTAAGCAAGTTACAAGGTCAGGCTGATCAGAGCCAAACTGTCCTAATCTATAAAATGAAAATTTATTTATTTTTTGAGACAGAGTATTACTTTGTCGCCCTCAGTAGAGTGCCATGGTGTCATAGCTCACAGCAACCTCAAACTCTTGAGCTTAAGCAATTCTCTTGCCTTAGCCTCCCAAGTAGCTGGGACTATAGGCACCTGCCACAATGCCCAGGTATTTTTAGAGATGCGATGTCACTCTTGCTCAGGCTGGTCTCAAACTCCTGAGCTCAGGCAGTCCTCCCATCTCAGCCTCCTAGAGTGCTAGGATTGTAGGTGTGCACCACTGTGCCCAGCCATATAAAATGAAAATAATTAATTTTTGCATATTTATTATGAGAATTGAGATTCTATAGTTAAGATGCCTGAAACATGGAAGGTGCTGGACAAAGTTCCCTTGCACTTTTTCTTTGTACCAAGCACTGTGTGGTATATGGAACACTGCCCTTAAGGAGCTCCTAATTGAGTCATGGGGACAAACTGGTGCTGGTATGAGAGATATGTTTTGATAGAGGTCGGTGAGCAGAGCACACATTGAGAACACAAAAGAGGTACAGATGGGAGGGAGAGTGCGCCAAAGGAAGTAAAGATTGGCTGAAATAGGAAGTATGTACCACTTACTCTTACCTCATTGTTTCAGTTTAGCAGTATGGGCCTTTCTGAGTGCCTGAAGAGCATTGTATTTAAGAAAATATGCTTTTGGGTTTGACACCCCCTCACCCTACTGGCCCTTTGATACTGGAGAAGTTCCCTATCCCTGTGAGATGAAATATGTATATAAAGTACTTAGTGCAGGATTAGGGGTCAGAGTTCCTGATTTCCCTGAGATTCATTAACTTACTTTAGTAAGTTAAATTTAGTTCTTTAAATTTAGTTCCTGAGGACTTTATTAAACTGGTTATCCTCAGCAGCATTTATTGAATACATATTGTATTTGTCTAGCCTGTCTACATATATAGTAGATGCTTAATAAGTACTTTTGAATGCATATGTGTAGCTTACAAAGAATATAAAACATGGTCCCAATGCTCCAGAAGTTTTCAGACCAGATGAACTTATCCATTACAAAAATAAGTTTATGTACATAGAGGAATGGGTGTGACACATACATGGTATTTCTAATAGAGTTGGGGTACATGTGGTTTTTTGAGACATGCATATAATGTATAATAACTGAGCCAGGGCAATTGGGTTATCCATCACTCCAAACAGTTTTTCCTCTTACCACTTTGTTGCTGATTACCACTTAACCTCCCCTAAATTTAAGAGTTAATTGGTAATCAAAGTGTAGTCCACAAAATTAAATATTTGTTTACTTCTAGATTAATATCACTAATGTATGTTTTGCAAAGAGCGTGCTGGCTTCCGGGTTTCAATTCATTGTGTAAAGGGAAAAAGGTGAAAGTAATTGTGGAGGAGTTTTGCATGTAATGCAAAGCAGGCAGAGGGAAAGAAAGAGAAGAGTGGTTAGGAAAAAAAGAGGGACTTTGGAAGAGGCTGTGTCATGTCTTTAGGGCTGACACCATCATTTGAAACACTTGAGGAATGTAGGTCAGCAAAGATAGAGTCTGGTCTTTACGTTTATGGAGTCCAATGACATGTGGGAGAACATGCACACTTTGGTCTTCTATGTTGGAGGGAGCCCATTAGGGGAAGCAGTGGCTGGTGGTGAGAGAGAATGCAAAAGAAGCTAGGCTCTTTAGCCCCAGACCATGGGAATATTTTGCATTTTTATTATTTTTCATGTTTTCCAAAATACTTTTACATACATATGTCTTGGTTTATGTACTACTACTGTGAGAATAATAAGATAAGCATTATCTCTATTTTAGAGGTAGGAAATTGAATTGCCCAAAGCTATTCATTTCTTAAATGTGTATTAAGTGCTATGTTCTTATATATAAAGATGAATCAGACATTGGCTTTGCAGAAATAAATTACTGGAGCAACTTACATGTTAATAGACACGAGTTTACACTTTTAAATCGGGGGCGACTTCTCAGAGGAAGTCATTTCAGAGTTGAGTCTTGAAGCATGAGGAGGTCATTAGTCACAGAATACTGTCGGTGGGTAGTATTTAGCAGCAGGAAAGTTTATGTAAGAAATTAAGAGTAGTTTGTTATTTCTGGAGCATGTCAGGGAGTGTCAAGGAGGAAGAGTTGCCTTTGAAGGGCCTTATAGGTTAGATTAAGGAGTTTGTACTCCTGTGGGACATAATTAAAGGACAGAAGGAACTGGCAAGATGGGTTTACATTTCAGTAAAATTCCTCTAGTGATGGAGTAAAGGCTGAGATCAGAGTAGAGTGGCTCTGACTAAATGAAAGGGAGACCAGTTAGTGCAAATAAGAGAGCAGTTCCCCAGAGTGAGGAAAAGAAATAATTACAATATAGAATTGACAGGACTCAGTGACTGGATGTGAGAGGACAAGGTAGAAAAAAGGATTACTGTGTTTATGACTCAAATTCCCTAAATGGTCTTATTTTTCTGGGAGATAGGAGTAAGAGGTATGAATAGGAAGAACATGAGTTCAGTTCAGGGTATCCAGGTAAACATGGCTGACAGACAGTTGTGTTATTAACATGAGTATCCGGACTAGACATACTTACAGGTCATCAGCACATGGATAATAAATAAAACTATAGGAATAAATGAGTTCTCCAAAAGAATATGTGTAGGTTGAGAAAAGCAGAGGACTAGGAATGGAATTCTAGGGTATAGCTAGAAAATCAAACCAGCAGTAGGCCTTTTGGGAAAAACATTTCCATATATAAAGTTCACACCTTTGGATCTCCCTATCATATTTTCATTTTTGGTTTTCCCTAGATTATGTGATTTGGTTCTCACAGTCTCATTATAATAGGTTTTGGGGGTTGTTTTTTTGAGACACAGTCTTATTCAGTTGCCATCGGTAGAATGCCATGGTGTCATAGCTCACAGCAACCTCGAACTTTCAGGCTTATGTGGTCCTCTTACCTCAGCCTCCTCAGTAGCTGGGACTACAGGCGCCCACCTATTTTTAGAGAAAGGGTTTCACTCTTGCTTAGGCTAATCTCAAACTGGTAATCTCAAGCAATTTACCTGCCCTGGCTACAAATTGCTTTGAGAACATTTGTAGAGGACTTTACCTCTGTCTCATTACATCCTGAACAGGTCCCAGAATATTAGTTAGTTCAAGTATAAAGTTAACCTATTGAAAAAGAAAAAAGTTATTTTTTTCCTGTTCTTAGTCTACGACTCATGGTTTTGTACTTACCTACCTTTTTCCATGAAGTATTTTATAAAACTTGAATTTTTAATTGAATTTATAATTCTGTTTGCTTTTTTAATTGTTTGATTTCTTTGAGAAGATGCAGATATCTCAGGGTCAAAGGTCAAGGCTGTTTGTTTAGAATAGAAGTATATTAATAGAGATACTTTTTTTTAAAGAAATGAAATGCCATACCTATACATTATATATCTGAAGCATAAAAATGTAATTCTTAATACACATTGACTGATTTTTGCTCTCTTTGGAATTTGTCATTTGAATTTCAGGTTTGCATCGCCAGCTGTTATATGTTACATCCTTTGTTTTTATTGGATATTATCTTTTAAAACGTCAAGAGTATATGTATGCTGTGAGGGACCATGATATGTTAGCATACATAAAATCACATCCGGAGGATTTTCCTG
>CAUYRH010087561.1:0-21304 GCA_963574655.1 Perodicticus potto
ATGGACTGTATCCATTCATTGATACACTCATTCACCTTGCCCCTGGTGGAAGGGACTGTATTCATTCGTTTCCTGGCCAAGGAACCCATACACCTATATATACCCTGAGGCTAGAGGCCTAGAGGAGGAGACGGGGAAAGACCGGGAGAGAAATGGAGAGAGCTTCTCTCTCCCCACTTGAATTCTCTCCCTCTACCAGGAGCTTTAGTGTTTTCTGTATTCTTTTCTGTAAATCAATTCTGTCTTACCACGTAGGGGTGTGGGGGGGAATAATGTAATGAAGAATAATAAAATACATGTATTTAAAAATTAAAAAAAAAAAGAAGTAAAGAATTGAAAATTTCACAAACAAAATGAACACCAATTTCTATCACTTTTATATTAAAAAGGCAAGACCATTACAAATTGCTTGATTTAGTATTTCTTTCTCTTTATTTTGGCAGTTTTTGGCCGTGGCTGGGTTTGAACCTGCCACCTCCGGCATATGAGGCCAGAGCCCTACTCCTTTGAGCCACAGGCACCGCCCAGATTTAATATTTCTTCCTGAGTAATTTTACCCAAGGTTAGGTTCACAATGAAAAAGAAACTAACCTAACGCTATTTTTATTTTGTTTCATCAAATGACAGAATTTGTGAGCTTTCAGTTCAAATCAGAAAATAAGGAAGTTGAGCTCTCACCAGTAACTTGTAAGGTCTTACTAATGGTGATACATGATGTGACTTGCCATTTTTAAAGGGCAGTGAGAATCTGCCACCTGTAAAGAGGAACTAAGAGGCACCCTTGGAAATTCAGGAACGTACCAAGTGTTCGCAACAAAACAAACTGCATTCCCAGTGCAAAAGGTCTCTCTTCATCTTCTACAGACCTGCGGTGAAGGGAAACAAAGAAATGGTTTTCAATAGTGGCGCCAAGAAAATGAATGTCAAATCAAGTCTGCATCATGGGCAACTTGGATCTAAAAAGTTGCACCAAAGTCTTTTATTTGCTAGAATTTACTAACAACAGCCAAGCAGGATGGCTGATGGTTAACTCACTGAGTCAAAGTCTCCCCAGTGAGCACAACAAAGAGACTCTCATTAATGCTAATTCTTTCCATTGAAATAGATTTTAAGGGTCAAATATTTTTGGCCTAAGAGGCCAAACAGGCTCTAACTCAGCTTCTAAAATGCTATTATTTTAAAACATTGTAAAGTTTTATTCTAAATGATGCCTTTTTTCTCTGTTTGTCTGTACTTTCCAGAGTGATAGATGTGTACAGTGAAAATTATTCCAATAATTCCCCTAGGATTCAAAAAAAAAAAAAAACAAGGCCGGGCAGGATGGCTCATGCCTGTAATCCTAGCACTCTGGGAGGCCAAGGTGGGAGTACTGCCTGAGCTCAAGAGTTCGAGACCAGCCTGAGCAAGAGAGGGACCTCATCTACAATAAAAAGCCGGGTGTTGTGGCAGGTGCCTGTAGTCCCAGCTACTGGGAAGGCTGCGGCAAGAGAATGGCTTTAGCTCAAGAGTTGGGAGTTTGCTGTGAGCTATGATGCCACGGCATTCTACTGAGGGACACAAAGTGAGATTTTTGTCTCAATAAAAAATAAAATAATTAAGATAAAGTACAGAAAATTTTTTAAAATATGCTCCTGGCTTGGAGCCTGTAGCTCAGCAGCTAGGGCACCCGGAGCCAGCGGGTTCAAATCCAGGCCAGGCCTGCCAAACAGCAATGACAACTACAACCAAAAAATAGCCAGGCGTTGTGGTGGGCGCCTGTAGTCCCAGCTACTTGGGAGGTTGAGGCAAAAGAATCGCTCAAGCCCAAGAGTTTGAGATTGCTGTGAGCTGTGATGCCACAGCACTCTACTGAGGGCGACAGCTCTACCCATATGCTCCAAAAACACACAGGAAACAAGTCAACATCAGAGATTTCATGATCACCTCCCAGCCACCTCTTTTTTCCTACTTTTCTGAAACATATGCTCCCAAGTAATTCCCACATGGCAGAAAAACTGGAATCTATTGATTTTATAATTAGCAAATATTCAAGGGCGCCTTTTTGAAATTTTGGGTTAGAAGCCAACTGATGATTTACCCTATTTGGCCACTATCACAAAGGTAGCCTGTCAATAGGTTATTAAACACGCAGAATTAAAGTGCAAAAAAAATTGGGGTAAATTTATTAATAATCATATATCTTTTTAAATGCTTCGAAACCTTATCCTTCCCATCCCCTACCAATAGGCTAGTGCCCGGTCATCGTTTCCCCAATTTCTTTATTTCTCATAACAATTTTCCCGGGGCTGCACGCGTGGCTGTTACTCCGTAAGTATCTGCTGATGGAGGAATTGAATCAATGAAGGCCTTTCATGTGTTGTTACCGGGCTGTCAAGGAGTGGCTTTGCTGGGAAACGCCTGACTCAGCACCCAGCAGGAAAGAAGTCGGAATACCTGGTGCAGCCCCCTGCCCTGACTACACAGGGCCACCCAGCAGATGCCTCTCTCCCTCACCCACTCAGTGAACAATGACCCCAAGTCCCCCTGAAGCCACCCTGTCCCCTCTGGCTTCACCACACTCACCAGTTCCCTTCTTTGCTCATAATCATCCTTATTGCAAACACCAACACATTAATTTGAATGCACCAATGTTAACATTTTTTTTGGTAGGCAGAGTCTCGCTTTGTTGCCCAGGCTCCAGCACAGTGGCATCAGCCCAGCTCACAGCCTCTTCAGACTCCTGGGCTCAACTGATCTTCCTGCCTCAGCCTCCCAAGTAGCTGGTTATACAGGTGCCCACCACGACGCCTGGCTAAGGTTCCTATTTTTAGTAGATATGGGGTCTCACTCTTGCCCGGGCTGGTCTGGAACTCCTGAGCTCAAGCAGTCCACCCACCTCGACCTCCCAGAGTGCTAGGATTACAGTTGTGAGCCACTGCACCTGGCCCTGAGTCAACATTTTTAGTAGGACAAAAGTAGCTTCCAGGTCCTCTCATAAACAAGAAACCCAAACAGGACACAGCAAAGAGAGCACAGCCCAAACAACTAAAAATACCACATTTCCCAGTCTACCCTTTTCTTGATTCAAGTCCAGAATTTTATATATGACAGTAAAATTAATAAACTCAGCAGTTTGAATTTCAGGCTCAGCATAAATTGCCTCTGATCCTGGCAGTATTAACTATCTACAAGGTTGGACATAATAGCTTTTTGCTGCCTGCATGATTAGCAACTTTCCCAAATTACTTCCTGCCCTTCTCTGGGCTTCTTATAGTTTAAAGGGTAACGGCTTTCAACTCCTGAAGTTGAAACTCATAGGGCAGAGACTTCAGTTTCACAAAACACCAGGAATATGACCCAATTGAATAAAGACAGTTCTGGAGTATGAAATGTTACATCCTTCCTTTTTCTCCTGATAGAGAAAAACTCCTATATTCCCCAGGCAAATGTCTGAACACCTTCCTGCACAATCTAGAATAATTTTGCTTTGGTCTCAGCTTTAGCAAATCAGTCCCTTGTCCCAGAATATGTGCTGTGGCAATTCTAAGTACAGAACCCGCCCTAGCTGTTCAATGCTGTTCTCACCTGAGGGTTACAATGATGGCTGATGGCTGGGCACAGGCTGTGATGAAAGTGACTATGAAAAGAAAAACTAAGAATGGGATAAGGGTGTTACAGGTCCGTTTACACTTCCCAGACACAGCATAACCATTTTCGTTGAGATACGTTTTGACGATCACCACTCGGAGCTGACTGCGCTGCCCCACCGTGGGGGGAGTGATCACTTGCCGACTCTGGACACAGGTGCACTCGGTATAATTCCGTATCTAAGCAAACAAAACAAGGGTGAGTCGTATGCCATCCAAAAGCAAAATTCGGCAGAGGGCTATGAAGACAAAGTTAAGTAAAAATGCAGTGTGTCCCAATGGTTGCCATACACAGGAAAATTAACAAGCTCATATTATGTTTTACATTTTTTTTTATATTTATACATCAACACATAGAGAAATATTTTGTAAATATTTTGTAAGTTTTTTCATGAATAGTTCACAAAGGTACATTTAGCTATAGTTTCCCATTTTCCCTATTATGTATGTCTACTTTGGGACATCCTATACTCTAAAATAGCTCTCATAATACAAACTATTTCATTGAAAGTACCTTCCTCATTGATAACAGTAAGGGTCCAAAATGTGTGCCTAACAATATCAAACTCTGCTGGTCAAAACTGATTAAAACCTAAACTTTTGTAAGAAGCTTCTAACACTCAGTCTGCTAACATCCATACTCTGGTCATAATTATTTCCTGCCTCGATTACTTTTAACTCTTGGACTCACCAGTAAGAAAATGCTCTCAGACATTGCAACCAAACTTTTTATTTGTGTTTGTAACAGGCCCACACAGCCCTGAGCACAGAGGGTGCCCTAGAGTAGTAAACGTGTTAAATGCATGCAGAAATTTGTGTTCAATACTTGATCGATTTGACTTGTACCCTTGCAACAACAAAAAAAAAAGAATCAAACTAGGCTCAATAATAAAGAACTGAATAGAACAGGAAAATCTTCTCCCACAGTATTACTACCTATTTATAATTCACAGGAAAAGGAATTCTCAAAATAGCCTATTCTTGAGCTGACAGATAAATCTTTATTCTGAATATTAAAAAAAAATTATCTGAGGCTGAGCTTGATGGCTCACTTCTGTAATCCTAGCACTCTGGGAGGCTGACGTGGGAGGATCACTTGAAGCCAAGAGTTCAAGACCAACCTGGGTAACACAGTGAGATCCCTGTCTCTACAAAAAGTTTTAAAATTAGCTGGATAGGTGACATGTGTCTATAGTCCTAGCTACTTGGGAGGCTGAGGCAGGAGGATTTCTTGAGCCCAGGAGTTCAAGGTTGCAGTGAGCTATGATTAGGCCATTGCACTTCAATCTGGGGGACAGAGTAAAACCCTGTCTCACGGAAAAAAAAAAAAAGTCTGAACTGAACTAACAATCTGTTCCTCTGGTGAATTCCACTTATTCTTTTAAATGGCTATCACCCACCTTCATAGACACGAGTCAGCAGAGGTCGGTTTCCTATTTGCTTCTATCAGCTCTAAATGTGATCATCTTGACCTTCAAATCCATCACAAGGGCCTTATCGGAGGAACAAATGGGAGGCTTGAAGCTCAACCTTCTCAAGTTTCCCTGAGTTGGCACTGAATGTAAAGCAAGAGAGGGCTGACAGGGAACCGAATCCCTACACCCAAATGCTGTGATCATCTCCAGGAAAAAAAATGATCGCATTGTACAATTATCCTTCCTCAGGGTTTTTGCAAGAGGTATTTTGTAAGTTACTTAGAGCCTCATGCAAAGGAAGACTGAAGTCATCGTGGTTGGCTGTGAACATTGTCAGGCCCTTGTCACAGGAAGTTGGATTAACAGAAGAGAAACATGTGAAATATACTCACCCCAGTGCTAAGATTACCACTATTAACGCAGCCAGCCAGACAAGGGTTAAAGTATGTAATTCCATCTGATCCACAGACTGGCTCATACTCGTGTATTTTACAACCACAATTAACGTTGCAGCTTCCTGTCAGGTTCCTGTGAGGCATGGTGAGAGAAGGTCTAAGGGAAAAGAGAAGCAGATCTTGAGCACTGCTTACCAAAAAACTAAGAGGAAGGTTCTTGAAATTTAGTATTTTGTCCATTTTAGAGACGTATTCTTCCCATTAAATCAAAGCTATGATACCAGGAAGTAGCCACCCTCAAAAACTACCTCTATGGCTTTAAAAGAAAAACATAAAGAATGTTTTAAATCCCCTGGTGCTATGGATGCCATATATATATATATATATATATATATATATATATATATATATATATATATATTTTTTTTTTTTTTGTGAGACAGAGCCTCAAGCTGTCACCCTGGATAGAGTACTGTGGCATCACAGCTCACAGCAACCTCCAACTCCTGGGCTTAAGTGGTTCTCTTGCCTCAGCCTCCCAAGTAGCCGGGACTACAGGCGCCCACCACAACACCCGGCCATTTTTTTGGTTGTAGTTGTCATTGTTGCTTGGCAGGCCCAGGCTGGATTCAAACCCACCAGCTCCTGTATATGTGGCTAGCATCCTACTCCCTGAGCTACAGGCACTGAGCCTGGATTTAATACTTTTTTTTTTTTTTTTTTTGAGACAGAGCCTCAAGCTGTGACCCTGGGTAGAGTGCCGTGGCATCACTGCTCACAGCAACCTCCAATTCCTGGGCTCAAGCAAGTCTCCTGCCTCCGCCTCCCAAGTAGTTGGGACTACAGGCGTCCGCCACAATGCCCGGCCAATTTTTGGTTGCAGCCGTCATTGCTGTTTGGCGGGCCCGGGCTGGATTTGAACCCGCCAGCTCAGGTGTATGTGACTGGCGCCTTAGCCTGTTGAGCCACAGGCGCCCAGCCTGGATTCAATACTTTTTATCAAATTACCTGTCCCACCTCAAGTTTATCCTCCATGCTGGTGCTATGGTTTCAATGTCTGGACTCAGCAATTCTAACCCTAGTATAACTACTCACTTACTGTAGGAACTTGACTCTACATCTTTACAAATCTGCTGATCTCTTTAATTTTAAGATGGACAAAATATTTTTAGTGCTGAATCACCAACATCATTATGACCATATAAACGTCAGATTCATCAATCACATCAAAAGCTGTAATTGCTCTGGAATAAGTTAATCAAAGAAAGACATTGGATTCTAGAAAACCCAAAGGAAGTGAATTTCAAATACAGTTAGGAATTACATTGCTAGTTCAGTTCAAACAACCAGAGAAGAAGATGAAGCTGTTCTTCACCGCAGGGTGCCCAGATGGGAACTGACAATCAAACATGATGGGGTTGGTTTCCTCATAAGATCATGGCATCTGATACAAGAACTGATATAACATGAAAGCTCTAAGAAATCAACTCAGACACTAAATAGAGAAGGAAAAGGTAAGGACGTAGGGCTGGGGAAAGAATCATAAAGAAATGGTGGTGGAAGAGCAAAGGAAAGCAGACACCAGGGGGACCCCCCAGAAGAATGAGGGAGGCTCTGCAGTGTTCACAACCCAAGACCTCTTTTGCTTTTGTGACCACCATTTTTATGCATCACTCAAGACATGCTGTTCCTACATGAGTTAACAGTAGCAGGTCCTTCCCTCATCCGTCCTTCTACGACCCATCCATTCCATAGATACTGTGAAACATCTGTGATAAGCCAGGACTTGTCTTCACTGATGGGTAGGTACCACTAACCCAGCAGCATAGCCCGTCCAGACCGCAGGTATCAATCTATAAACTTTAGGTGTCCTTTGTTCAAAGGCTCTTCTCCTATAGCCTCTTTCACACTCTGACATCTGAATTTGATATCTCAAATTTTAATAGGAGAAACAAATTCGAGGTACTATTAGGCTCTTATCAAGAAAGACTTCTAATAAGACAGAAGTCAAATACAGAGTATCATACCATTTTAAAGTTTGAATATACCTAAAAAAATATGATCCCAGACCAGAGGTTCTCAATGGGGGCAGTTCTTTCCCCCAGTGGACATTTGACAGTGCCAGGGGACAGTTTGGGTTATCATAACTGAAGGGGTACTGCTGGCATCTGGGGGGTGCACTAAGCATCCTACAATGCCCAGGATGCCCCCACCTCCCACGATGAAGAATTATCTGGCCCAGTTGTCAACAGTGTTGAGAGCAAGAACTCATGTTCCTGACCAGCTATCACTGTCTACAGATGATGAAATGGAGACCAAGGAAGGCAATGATTCACCAGGAAGCTGATCAGTGCCATGTTAACTGCTGTCACATGCAAGACTCAGGGTGTGTTAGTGCTTCCTTCACCAGTGCTTCAAGAACTAAACTATAAGCCAGATTAAAGGGCTTTTATATGTCTGCATGCGTAGTTACTAAAAATGTCAACCTTTAATACCATACCCACAGTTATTATTGTTGCTGCTCAGAAGTGACATGGCATTTCCTATTAAGAGCATGCTTAGCACTCACCATTACAGGCACAAATCCCAAATGCCCCTCCTTTATGAGTATGTCCACCCCAGAGAAAGGAACCTAAAGAAAATACTAACAGATGTTCAAAGCACACTAAGTGCACTGATTTCAGGAAGCCAAAAAGCTTTCCTAGAGAACAGAGGCACAGTCCCAGGTCACACTTTGGTGGGTTTTCTCATCAGATCATGGTGTCTGATATGAAGAAATGATACAATATGAAAAGTACCAATACAAGAGCTATATTTGCTGCCAATGCAGGCAACAAATATAAATAGCAATGAAAGGAAGTGGGCATTCGTGAAAGACATTAAGGGAAGAGGGGATGAAGGCACAGAAAAGAAAGCTGCTGACACAGGTAATCTTGTACACGATACTGATTAAAAAAGAAATCACGTTTAAGACTAATAATGTCTTGTTTGATTGTCATCGACTATCCAGAAAATGGACCGGATTCAATTCCAGTGATAGTGTATGTGTTGAAGCCTGAGTGACACCATGCAATTTCTCATTAGCCTGAAGTGAACGCATCATGGGGCCATAAAATGCACAAAGACTACCTACTGTTTGCTGCACTTGTCCTGGTGCAAAGGGACCGTGTATCACCTTTCCAACAAATGAAAGCATTTCTGACAAGACAGTCTTCCAAGTAAGAGGTTCATGTGGAGGGTTACACTGATTCATGGTTAATTTCAAGTGAGGCACTGGACCTCGCTAGCAAATGCTTTACAATAGCATGGTCCAAGCTGCAAGCTTGACAGTGACCCGAAATACCTTACTATAAAATCAAGGAGTTACAGAGTCAGCGAGATGGAAGGGAAAACATCTTTTTAAATCCATAATTTTTTAAATAAAATAATGTTTCCATTACATGGTGCTTCAAAATACCTTTCCTATTAAAGTAAACATATTCATTTTAGAAAACGTAGAAAACACAAAAGGACTAAAAAATTTAACTTATGCATAATGCGCCTGTCTTCCAGGGATATTCACTATTATGCTATTAGTACATTTTCTCTTTTTTGAAATGTACATATAGATTAACATTTGTAACATACTGCTAACAACATTGTGTATAAAGTTTTAAATTCTACTTTTTCTTTGCCAATTTTACATGATGAACATTTTCTGTCAGCTACATTACCATAAGGTTACAGACTGGTGTTTTTAAAATTAAAAGGTTTATTATGTTTAAGGAGATAGTATATACTCTTGCAGACTTCATTTAGATCTTGGTTACAAAATTTAAAAATTAGTGGAAAAAAATCTGTTTATTCTTCACATCCCTTTTGGTATGGTTAAAATGAAACAGAACAAATTTTGTTTAAGTCTCTAGATAGAAAAAAAGATGAATGCATATACTTACAGCGAGAGAAATGAACTCTAAGTCTATTAATAAAAGTTGCTACAATAATCCAGAAACATGTATACCAAAGATCCTTTTAAGGATCTTCCTTCCTTCAAGCAACTTCCTTCCCCTCTAATTTTTAGACATTCCCTTTAAAATTAGTAGTATCTGTAATGATTAAAGGATTTTGAATGATGCCAAAAGATTTCAATGATGTGAAAAAACTTCAGTAGATTAAGCTGCCCATGACACATAGGTGGGGAGATGGATGGTTTAATTAAAGAATTTAGGTGTGACCTGGACAGAAATGCTAGTTACCTGGGTGGACCAGTCCACTATCTAAATATACCAGGTTGCAAGATTGCAAGATGAGTTATGGTGATAAGGAAGATTCAATGCACCTGTGGGAAGCTGCAGAAACGGTCTCGACTCACAGGCTGTATCTATTTAATTTCTATAGCCCAAATACTATGAAGAATTACACCCCTCCACAGAGAAAAACTTGAGGGAAAAATTTCAACCCCTGAGCTTCTGGAGTTAGGTGGGCCTGGGGGACCATCCAGTCTGACAGCCACTGCCAAGAACAGAAAACTGAGAAAAACTCTTCCTGGTCACGTGGTAACTCAAGAAATCACCCCTGTTAAAGTTGTGGCTCAGTCATTCAAGCCACCCAACCAGAAGATGATATAATAGATTTTACTTTTAAGATCAAAGAGATGACACTTGATAAATGAAAGATAACACAGTAGAATTCTCAAAAGATTCATCAAGACACAGCACTAGTTAGAAAGTCTACATATGGACAACAGATTTAACTCAATCGCCAAAAAAAATACCGAGGAAAAGGCAGAGTAAGGAACAATCACTTACATTAGACAATGTCCTTTACAAAGTTTTACTTAAGCCACAATTTTCACACCAACTGCCAGATCTTTTGGCTGCAAGAGGATTAGGACACACCTGTGTGAAACATAGTTTGGCAGCCACTGCAAGAAAGCAAGACCCATTTCCTAATTAAAACTGCAGGGAAATTGTGGGTGCTGGGAATGTAATTAGTTGAGCTGGAAATGGATTTAGCCTGAACTCCTACGAGCTTTCAAAATGAAAACTCATCAGATTCCCAAATCTGAAGTTGCTTTCTTTTTTTAAAATTTAATTTGGTGGTTGTTAGAACACTTACTACAAGCTCTACCTTCTCAACAATTTTTTTAAGTGTACAATATGGTATCGGACAGTGGATCTCTAGAGCTTATGTATCTTGGTTGATTGAAACTTCTCGCATGTACATTTGTAACTCTTTTTTTTTTTTGAGTCAGTCTCACGATGTCCCCCTTGTTAAGAGTGCTGTGGCATCACAGCTCACAGCAACCTCAAACTCTCGGGCTTAAGCGATTCTCTTGCCTCAGCCTCTCTAGTAGCTGGGACTACAGGCGCCCAGCACAATGCCCAACTATTTTTTTATTGTTGTTGCATTTGTCATTGTTGCCTTAGCTGGCCCGGGCTGGGTTCGAACCCACCAGCCCCGTTTTATGTGGCTGGCACTCTAACCACTGATCTACAGGCGCCGAGCCAGATTAGTAACTCTTCATTTCCCCCTCCCCCAGCCCCTGGCATCCATCATTCCACTCTTTGATTCTATGAATTTGACTATTTTAGATACTTCACGTAAGTGGCATCTGTGAGCAGTTTATTTACATAGCATAACGTCCTCAAGGTTCACCCATGTGGTTGCATATATAGAATTTCCTTCTTTTTGAAGGATGAATAATATTCTATTGTATGTACATGCAGTCATTCATCACTGAACTTCAGAGAGAGGTTCTGATAAATGCAGAGTTAGGTGATTTCACCACTGTGCAGACATTATGGAGGGAACTAAGACATGTCCAGATGGTCCAGCCCACTGTACTCCTAGGCTACAAACCTATACTCCATGTCACTATAATAAATACCACAGGCAACTGTAACACAATGTAACTATTTATATATATAAACATAAAAAGGTACAATAAAAATACAGCATAAAAATTTATAAAATGGGCTCGAGCAGCTAAGGTGCCAGCCACATGCACCTGAGCTAGTGGGTTCGAATCCAGCCCGGACCCACCAAACAACAATGACGGTTACAAACAAAAAATAGCTGGGCGTTGTGGCGGGTGCCTGTAGTCCCAGCTACTTGGGAGGCGGAGGCAGGAGACTAGCTTGAGCTCTGGAGTTGAAGGTTGCTATGAGCTGTGATGCCACAGCACTCTACCCAGGGTGATAGCTTGAGGCTCTGTCTTAAAAAAATAAATAAAATTTATAAAAAGGTCCACTTGTGTAGGGTTCTTACCATGAATGGAGCTTGCAGGCCTGGAAGTTGCTGTGGGAGAGTCAGTGAGTGTGGGGTGAGTGAGTGTGGAGGCCTAGGATGTTACCGCACACTAAACACTGTACATACACTTAGGTTACACTAAATTCAGAAAAGAACTTTCTTCAATAATAAATTAACCTTAGCTTACTGTAACTTTTTCCTTTACAAACTTTTGAAATTTTTAACTTTTAAACTCTTTTGTATCAATAGCAGTTAACTTAAACACACATTGTACAACCATATAAAATTGTTTTCTTTATATCCTTATTCCATAAGCTTTTTTCTATTTTTAAATTAATTTCTTATTTTACCTTTTAAAAACTATTTGGTCTACAACCTCCTAAGGCAGTGTTTTTCAACCTTTTTTATCTCCTGGCACACTTGAGCCTACAACTAAATTTCCACGACATGCTTTTTATCTTTAAAAAGTTTTTTCATTATATCCTTATTCTATAAGCTTTTTTTCTGTTTTTAAATTAATTTCTTTTTTTACCTTCTAAAATTTAAAAACGAAGACACAAACACAGACATCAGCCTAGCCCCACATGGCATCAGGAACATCAATGTCACTGTCTTCGCCTCCACACCTATCCCATTAGGAGGCCTTCAAGGGCAGTGACGCCCATGGGCCAGTCCTCTCCCAGGCCTTCTTCGGGAACACCCCCTGCCCAGCCTGCCTGAGGCTATTCGACCATTGACTTGTTTTTCATATAAGTAGAAGAAATACACTCTAAATTAATGATAAAAACATACAGTATAGCAAATACATAAACCAGTGACATAGTTGTTTTTTATCACTATCAGGTATTACATGCTATACATGACTGATGAACTGGCCTTTTACAGGACTGGCGGTGGGTGCAGTGGGGCTATTCACACCAGCATCTCCATAGGAGTAACGCCTTGTGCTTTGACCTTACTATGGCTCAGCCCTCACTTGGAGAAAGGAATTTTTCGGTTCCCATTACACTTTGATAGCACAACAAGGTGACTATAGTCAAACATAAATGACTGTATACTTTAAAATAACTAAAAGAGTGAAATTGGAATGTTTCTTAACACAAAGAAACAATGATAAATGCTTGAGACGACAGATATCCCATTAGCCTGATTTAATTATTACTTGTATGCCTATGTCAAACATCACATGTACTTCATAAATATATATAACCATTATACAGTCATAATAATTAAAAATAAAGGCTAGGTGCAGTGGCTCACACCTGTAATCCTAGCACTCTGGGAAGCCAAGGAGGGAGAATTGCTTGAGGTCAAAAGTTCAAGATCAGCCTGAGCAAGTATATAAGACTCCATCTCTACCATAAATAGAAAAATTTGTTTGGTGTGGTGGCAATTGCCTGTAGTTCCAGCTACTCAGGAGGCTGAGGCAGGAGAACTGCTTGAGCCCAGGAGTCTGAGGCTGCAGTGGGTTATGATAATGCCACTGCACTCTACCTGGGGTGACAGAGTGAGACTCTGTCTGGAAAAAAAAAGTAAGTAAAAATAAAAACCAAAAAATGAGAAATAAAAATAGTTAGAAGCTAAAATAGCACATTTGAGAGGTATTTTTACAAAATCAATGATACAGATTAAGAAAAGGAAAGGATCAATGAAGGAAAAAGAAAAAATGGCAAGGATAAAAAAAAAAACTAAAATTAAATATAAAACCAGACCTGAACGATAGTCTCCAGAAAGAAAGAGCTCACCATGACCCTAGCAAAAAAATAAAATAATTCATCACAAAATAAATCATGGTGAAATTTTAGAATTAGGAAAAAATGGAAGTTCCCAGGAAGGAAAAATACATCATGACAAAGAACTGAGAAAAAGGAAAATTACATATCCCACAATAACATTAGAAATTAGATGATAGTGAAATAAAAACTTCAAAATTCTGAGTGAAAATGGTTCATCAAAAATTTAGCCAACTTGGCAATCAAATGTAAGTAACAGTATATTAAAAAATCCTCACATAACAAAGTTGTATAGCCTATGCAGCCTTTTTTGTAGCTACTGAAGGATGTGCTCCATCAAAATGAGGGAGTAAACAAAAAAAGTGGACTCCACAGAAGCCAGGAAACAGAAGCTCAAAGCAGAGAAAGGAAAATGGAACTGTCCAGATGACAACAGGCCAGCCGGCCCAGAAATACCAAGTCCAGATGAAGCCAGGGGAACTAAGAGACTCAATATAAATGACTCCAAGGTGTGGCAAAACGGAATTATGAACTACTCAAAACAATAGAAGATTATATTGAGATATTTTTTGAGCTCTCAGAACATACAAGAAGCTAAAAACAGATTCAAAGAAAAATAAATGAAAACAAGGAGGAAAATCAATGTTGCATAAATGAGGAAATCTAATCATGAGACACATTACATAAACATAAGGTGAAAATAGTAAAAAAGGCTTTGACCTCAATCTGTGAAGGGAAAGTGGCATTCCTCATTTACCCAGACAGGCCGTGATAAATAACATCTCCATTTGATTAATGTATATAATAATCCTTAAAAATATACGGGCAAATTCCACAAGAGAAAACTAAAAGGAATTTAAAATTATTGCCCCAGAAATAATTAGGAGACTTCTGGTTCTTCATTACTTTTAAATTATATTTATTTTTTTTCTATAAATAATTGAATAATAATAAATAATTTGGTAGAAATAAAATAATTTGATAGAAATAGCCATTCTTCTTATTGGTGAAAACTAATAACAATAAATAACCTTCAGTGAACACTTGTGTGTGCACCACATCAAGTTGATAGCTTTACATGTGTTACACGTGTAATGTTTGTCTACAACCTCCTAAGGCAGTGTTTTTCAACCTTTTTTATCTCACGGCACACTTGAGCCTACATTTAAACTTCCACGGCACACTTAAATTATGTTGGTCAAAAAAAAGAGTTAAGGGGCGGCGCCTGTGAGTAGGGCAAGGGCCCATATACCAAGGGTGGTGGGTTCGAACCCAGCCCCGGCCAAACTGCAACAAAATAATAGCCAGGCGTTGTGGTGGGCACCTGTTGTCCCAGCTACTCAGGAGGCTGAGGCAAGAGAATCACCTAAGCCAAAGAGCTGGAGGTTGCTGTGAGCTGTGACACCACAGGATTCTACTGAGGGCAACAGAGTGAGACTCTGTCTTAAAAGAATAAATAAATAAGAGTTAAAAAAAGAATATATTTACTGTGCTTTGAGCTTCTTTCTAAAATAATTTATTTAATGATCTTTAAACTTTTCTACACTACGCTAGTTGAAAATCACTGTTCTAAAGTGAGTCTGCTGACATTGCCCCATTTTATAGAAGAGGATACTAAGGCTCAAAGTGAAACAATCAGTCAAACTCAGTCAAGGTCCAAATTCAGGTTCAACTCCAGAAAGTTGAGCTCTTATTCTGTATCACCCTTCAAATTCTCAAGACTGTATTTCCAGTGCCATTTTATTAGGCAGCATTAAGAAGCCACACACCTGACACATGCATTTTTCACATACACAACCTCTCCAAGTGGAAAATGACTCCCAGGAGAAATAATGGCACAGTAGTCAATAATCTAAATAAGCTCTGATTTGCCATTCCTCCCCCTCCTCCCCAACATTCTAAGTTGGCCAAATGAAATTAAAGCTTTTATTATTCAAATGTCAAGCGGAACACCTAACAGAAAACCCCAATAAAAATCTCAAGGACACAGAAGTATGTGTTGTCACCGAGCACCAAAACCTAGACAAGGAAGTTCTGCTAAATGGGCAGATCCTGCCAAACCTACTTACCTACATGGAGTTAAGAAATAAAAGTTAAGGCTGTGCGCCCGTACTCAGTGGTTAGGGCGCTGGCCACATGCTCTGGGGCTGATGGGTTCAAACCCAGCCCGGGCCTGCTCAACAAACAGACAAACAAAAAATAGCCAGGCGTTGTGGCAGGCACCCGTAGTCCCAGCTACGAGGGAGGCTGAGGCAAGAGAATCGCTTAAGCCCAGGAGTTGGAGGTTGTTGTGAGCTGTGACACCATGGCACTCTACCAAGGGTAACATAGAGACTCTGTGTCAAAAAAAATATAAAGAAATAAATAAAAGCAAAACCATTTCCTTAATCTCATAAGCCTTCGCTCCTCATCCCCTGTAATCAGAATGCTATGAGTGTCACTCCCCAAGGGTAAAAAGGGACACAGGCGAAGGCGAGCCCCGGGCGTCTGCTCTCCAGGTGTGTGCACTCCACTTGGACAGACGGGTGCTCGTGGGGGTGGGAGGACAGCCTGGAGGGAGACACCAGGGCTGACCCCTGCTGCCCAGACACCACAGAGTTTTGTACTTTGATCATGCAGACATGACATGGCCCTTCAGAGGTACTTACCCTGTTGTGTAAGGGATGTTTATGCCCCCAAGGTTAATGCTTTCACATCCAACGATAAACAGGGTGGAAAAACACAGCAAAGACACACCGCTGCAGATCATGGCTAGTTTGGCAGATTCTCTGGCACCGAGTTTCAATTTTTTTATAATGTAGCCTCCCAGGACAATACCGACACCAGCACTGGGGACAATAATGACACCTGGAGAGAAGAGAAGGAGAGGGTTAACGTGTCTGAGCTATTCACTCTGCTGCTACTTGTTCATGAGCACGAAGAACCGAAATCACTCTAATCAAGGCATTTTCAGCGCGTGTGACTTTATAGGATCATATTATTTTCAACGCATACCATCAACAAAGGACTCTTATCCAGATTGCGTCAAGAACTTTTACAAAGCAATTGAATAGAGACAACCCATTAGCAAAGTGAGCAACCCTGAGCAGGGGCTTCACTAGAGAGAAAATCCAGATGAACGGTCCACACGTGGAAGGTGCTCAAGGCCCCTCACCACTCAGGGGACGTATAAATTACACACGCAGTGCAGAAGAACGAAAATCCCCGGGGGAAGGATACCCGAAATGTTCTGATTCGATCATTATACACGCTGTGCTTGTAACAAAACTTCACCCCTACCCCATAAATACACACAAATGTCATGCATCAAAATTTTTTTTTTAATTTTTAAAACCATTATAGACCGATCATGTTGTTAAACATTTTTAAGTCTGAAAATGCCACAAGTTGTCTCTCTGTTTTAATTTTCCAAACAAGTATAGCCCAATCCTGTTGCTAAAATTGTTTAAGTCTGAGCGATGGCAAAGATGTTACACAATGAAAACGCTCAACATGTTGGTGGGATATCGATTTGGACATTAAAAAACAGTTTGGTGTTAATCTGGCACAGTTGAAAATATATGCATCCCGTGATGAGCAATTTCACTCTTGGTCTATACCTGGAGAAACTCAGGCATGTGGGTACCAAAAGAAGTATACGACGTATCTGAAGCATCGCAATAATCAAGAACTGGAAATAAACCAAATGTCTCTTAACAGATACATTATATGCAGAATATTCATATAATGAGGGACTACTGTACCCTAATGAAATGGGGATAAGCGTAGCCACACAAAATTATGTGGACGAATCACACGAAGACAGTGTTGAACGGAAGGGACAAAGTGCAACAGAATGCACGCGACGTGGTTACATTTGTTGGACGAAAAAATATTGTCTAGGAATATATAGACAGGGACGATAACGACACAGAAAATTTAGGAAGTAACTGCCACAAAAATCACGAGAGTGAAGGAATGAATGGCCTAGGGAACGGATACAGGGGGTTTTCACCAGTGCTTCCGTGACCTGGGTAATAGTTACTGCCATGGTCTGACAGTTGGGGTCCCTCCACTGCCCTTATGTTGAAGTTCTAATCGTCAAGGTGATTAGGGGTAACCAGGTCACAAACGAGATGGGTGCTCTTGTGAAAGAGCCTTGAAAGAACTGCCTCGCCCTTCCCCCATGTGAGGGGATATGATGAGAGTTTCACGTGAGAAGATGCTTCCTAGGAGACATCGGGGCCCTCACCTCACACCGAATATGTCTGTGCCTTGATCTTGGACTTCCAGGTCTCTAAAACTGGGAGAAATAGATTTCCGTTGTTTATAAGCCGCCCAGTCTATGGACAGTTACAAAATGTTTTCTTTATAATTATTTATTATCTCTAAATTGTGCCTAATATACCGCTGGATGTGTTATTTTTCATAGTAAAAAAAGTAGAGAAATAGTCATGGTACCTGCTCCCAAGAACCTTAAAATTTTAAAAGAGAAACAAAAAGCCTAGGAGATAGCTAGAGTGCAGCAAAATCATTATACGAAGTGCAGGGAGGAGATCAAAAAAGGAGCACCTGAGATTTCCAGGGATGGATAAGAGGAGGACTTTATAGAAAGGGCAGCTTCGGAGTTGACATTCGACAGATGGGACGGAATCTGCCCAACAGGCCAGCCAAGACGGAACATCCCGCGCAAAGAAAATATGTGTAGAACGGAGGATTTGGAGCTGTCTACAATCCTGAGAGGGTGAAATGCAAGACATGGGCAAGAGAGGCGAGGAAGCCCACGGGGAAGGGAGCACGAGCTGTCTCTCTGATGACGGAGAATTGTCACCGAAGAATTCTGAGCCCAGGTTGACAGAATGAGAATTGTGTATCACAAAGATCATTCTTGAAGTGAGATGCAAGACAGCTTAGATGGGTTCCAAACCGGAGTCAGAGCGGTGGTCAGGAGGGTAACCGCGAAGGTCCTGGTGAGCCAGAGTAAGTGGGGCCCCAGGCCAATGGCACAGTAAGGGAGACGAGGAGGACAGGGCGGGGAAGGGTGAGCACACGGCACCAGATGGTGGCAAGGACCCAGCACACAAGGACAGGCATGGGGGGAGCCGTCGGTGGCCTCCATTGCAGAAGCGTCGAATGTGAAGGGCCTGGGGACAAGGCATGGGAGGCCTCACCCAGACGTGCCTGCGTCTGCAAACACAGGGGGCTGGAAACTTACAACCTGTAGCTGAATTCAGGACATAGATGGGGGGTTCCTAGAAGAGGGCGCACAAAAGAAAAGAGTCAAAACCAACATCCAGAAGAGCACCAATATTAATGGGATATCATAGGTAAAAAAATGATCCCACACAAGAAATTGAAAATGAGCAGCCTCAGAGACCAGAGGAAATCTGGGAAAGAGAGATGTCATATGGGGGGAAATTGGGGCTTTTGGATGCAGAAAGACTAAAGTTCAAGTCCTCACTCCATCTTACGTAGCCATGTAATCATGCACAAGCTTCCTAAATGCTGGGACCCAGATTCTTTCACTTTCTCATGGAGATGTCTGCCTGCCGCATTAGAATGAGGACCACTGCCCTCTCTCTGTCAGTAGCTACAGCACAGACCGCGCTGCAGATGTGCGCTGCACTCACTGTCCTTACACCTGTGCCACAGAATGCCACAGAGAGACAGCTTCAAGGATAAGATGGACAACAGCGTCAAATGCCTCCACGAAGTCCACAAAGAAAGACTAAAATGAGACAAGGTGTCACGGGAGCTCTTGGCAAGAACAGTTTAAAGGGTGTCATGCAGGTAAAAGCCAGACTGCAGTAGGCTGAGCAATCAGTCATGGGGACCTAGAGGCTGGGAATCCAGACTGCTTTCTCCAGAACTCTGGCTGTAAAAGAAGGGAGCAGTATAGGTCTAGAGTTAGAGTCGGCAAGGTAGGGTTGGGGTTTGGAGGACTTTATTTCTTTGCTAAGAATTCAGAGGTGACTCACTCATGCTTATATACTGAGGAAAATAGATAAAAAGGAGAGGTTGAATGTGGATGAAAAATTTTAGCTAATGACAATGCAAGATGCTTGAGAAGTCAGGAGAATATGGAATTAACAGCACAGATGATCACTCGTCCCTGGACAGGGAGAGAGACCCCTTCATCTGGAACTAGGAATAAGTCAGTGGGTGGTGGTTCCACAAATGGTACCTATTGTTTTGTTATTTTTCCATTATTTTGAGAACATTAGGTAGTATGTGTTGGAACAGAACATTTGAAAAACATAGAAAAGCATGAAGAAATAAAAGTCCACCGCTTGTATCCCGGCATATTTTACTGTCGTCCTTTTTTTCCTCTGAGAATTGATAATGTTCTATAGATTCATATTTTAAGAGCTTTGGTTTTCAAGGCTTTTTTTTTTTTTTTTGTACAATGGAAAACAAGAGGGAAGGGATATTGAGAACTTTAAACATGCATGGGGCCAAGGGTTAGACGGCCAGAGCAGGCAAGGGAAGCAAGTGCTAAATAAGAACATGTGATGGGCTGGCAAATGGAGACACTGTGGGCTCCGGCGATCCCGGGTACCAGAAGTCCGCAGCTCCACCCACGTGCATAGTTGGACAGCTCATGCCCATGTGCTCAGGAAGCCACATCAAGGAGAAGGGATTGTCTCCTGTGCTCGCTTTGTGAGCCTCACCACAGTCCTACAAATTGGCCCTTTTACAGATGAGGAAGTTACCAGCTCAGAGGAGTGGCCCACCCCGTAGTACGCAGCGCGGGAGGGAGACTCTGGATGAAATCTGACATCTCCGCCCCCAGCCTGGCACTGTCCACACCACCTAACAGCCAGACGTCTCTGGACGCTTGGAGGTAAAATGAGCTGGCTAGTAAGTGTCCTCCTCACTGAGGAAAAAGCACACAGGCTATCGATGTGATTAAACAGACAAAGCTTTACCTTCACGATGAAAATGGCTCATTCGCAGAATTCCTATTTTAACTGAACAATTTCTGGAGTGGCAGGTACTATTCTAAAGCCTCAGGATCACAAGAAAGCACATCTCAACACTCAGAGCTAGATCATAATCTAAAAGGAGCATAAAGTCTTTACTGCACATCCTAATTATTATTCAGCTCGTAAATATAGTTTGTCATCAGCAAATATGAGGCTACATCAAACAGACGGAAGACCCATTAAAATGATCTGCGGGCGCCTCTGTCATCAGCATCTCACCGCATTATCAGCACAGAAAGGACCAGCCACTCCTTCCTGAGAACCCAGACATCACTCAGATCTCCAGGGTGACAGGGACACCCGATGTTCGCCCTGGAGAATTTTAGGTGGCCTGCGAGGAGCAGGGAAGATCTGCTGCTGGGCACAGAGGAACAGGTAGGACAGTAGAGACTTCTCAGCAGCCCCTCTCCCAGCCCCTGGCTCTGGGAACTCCAGTGCTAGGAATTTGGTGTCAGCTTGCAGAGCGGGTGGGAGTCAGTTCCTCCACCCACCGCCTCGTAAGGCCTTCTTGCCCACCCCATTCCCTAGTGGGGATGGAGAAAAGAAACATAAAAGAGTATACCTAGACTCTAGACCTCCCCTGTTTATCCACACCCGCTCCATCCACACCGCCTCCATCCACACCTCCCTCCATCCACACCTCCCTCCATCCACACCCCTCCATCCACACCCCTCCATCCACACCTCCCTCCATCCACACCCCTCCATCCACACCCCTCCATCCACACCCCTCCAGCCACACCCCCTCCATCCACACCTCCCTCCATCCACACCTCCCTCCATCCACACCCCCCTCCATCCACACCCCCTCCATCCACACCCCCTCCATCCACACCTCCCTCCATCCACACCCCTCCATCCACACCCCTCCATCCACACCCCCCTCCATCCACACCTCCCTCCATCCACACCTCCCTCCATCCACACCCCTCCATCCAC
>CAUYRH010087567.1:0-13623 GCA_963574655.1 Perodicticus potto
TGATACTCTACATTTAATAAGTTTCACCAGTACCCTACTAAGATGCACCGTAGGTTTGATCCCACTAATTTCCCTCCCTCCCCCATCCTCCCCCCCTCTCTTCCCCTCCCTTTCCCTTTTCCCTGTATTCTTGTGCTATAATTGGGTTTTAGCCTTCATATGAAAGCTATAAATTAGCTCTATATTAGGGCTGAGTACATTGGATACTTTTTCTTCCATTCTTGAGATACTTGTGAAACTTATTAAATGTAGAGTATCAATGTCTTTATATAGTGATTAAGAAAATGCTATGAAGGCTATCTCTCACAGTATGATCAAAATGTTTCTGATTGTATATGAAGCACATTCTGCCCTATGATTGCACCAATATACACAATTATGATTTAATAAAATTATTAAAAAAAATAAATAAATAAAAATAAAAAAATAAAAAATATAAAAAAAAAGGTAGGTGCTAGCAATGGCAGTGTTCTCTACTCGATCTATTTCAGAAGGAGAAAAGGCATCTTCCTGAGTTGGGTGGGTTCAAATCTAAAAACAATTCCTCAGCGGGGAGAAATGTTTACCTCGTGATCCTCAATTTTTCAACCCTAGCAGTAGGCAACATGATGCCTTCTCAGATGTTTTTTTCCCATTTTCATAGAGATTAGGAAATAGAGCCAAGATCCAGGGAAGGTCATAGGTCAGGGTGTTCATGATCACTAGGAATCATGTTGCATATGACTACACCTCTGACAATGTCCCAGAAGTGCGTATTCTAGGTTCTTTTCAGCATCCTAATGCCATCGTGAAAAAGAACTCATCTACTAAATAGAAGTCAAAATATGGAGCCAAAACCAGTGACGGAAGCAGCTGAGAAAAGTGGAGTGAGAGCAAGATTGGAAGTCTTCCTTAGCTGCAGGGTGGGACCTCAGAAGAGTGTAAGGCGGTTACAGGTTTCTTTTGTTGATATACAGAGTTTATCAGAAAGATCTGAAATGAGCACAAAACAGCAGTTAGGGGATGAGGTTTCACTTCTTAACTTTCTGTACATCAGAAGTCTTGGACCACACAAGCAACAGAAGCTGTTGAAAAGTAAATATATACAAAAGTACGATTCTTCCTATACACCAGCGGTTCTCAACCTGAGGGTCGCAACACCTATGGGGGTCGAATGACCCTTTCACAGGGGTCGCCTAAGACCATCCCGCATATCAGATATTTACATTACAATTCATAACAGTAGCAAAATTACAGTTACGAAGTAGCAATGACAATAATTTTATGGTTAGGGGTTCAGCACAACTGGAGGAACTGTATTAAAGGGACGCAGTATGAGAAAGGCTGAGAACCACTGCTATAAACTATTGCCTTTTATTTTTTATTATAAAAGATATGAGGAAGTCTAGATTAAATGAATAATTTAGTTTTACAAAATTCTAAATGATTGATTTACTCAGAATTAGTAGAGAATTTAGGGTCCTGGGATTTTCCTGTATGAAGGTAAAACAGGCTCTCTGAGTTAAAGAAATTGTTTCATAAAAGCTTGATTATATAGTGACAGTAAGAACAAAATAGAGATATATGTAGGTGTGTATAATTTACTTAATATATGTTTATGTATGTTTTAGTGTATATATGCAATCTGTTAATATTAAGTGTTAGAATAATGAAATAATAAAAGGCATACAGCAAAAGTTATGTAAGAATTATCTATATTAGAATCTAGTAGTTTCCATATTACCAATAATATGTAAATAATTGTTTTTAAAATAGAGAAAATGTCAACATTTGCCTTATAATATAGCAATAGGGAGACTGCAGTCCTTACCAGACAGGAAGGTGTGGACCAACACATGCGTGTATGGGTGTAGAATGAATGTACCACAATTGGTTGTCTACTTAGAAGTTGATAGAGATTTAATATTTTCCATGTTTTATTTCTGGTGAGGAAACTCACTGTAAATATTCATATACTGGTTTTTGTGAGAGTGAGTTTCTTTTTTTTGCATAAATATTTAAGAAGAGAATGACTAGATGTTGTTAAGAATATGTATAAATGTACTAAAATAAAACTATAAAATATTAGTGGAAGTTATAGTCACATTTGCAATCTAATGAGTAGTTGGTGAGTTTCTGTTTCTCTGCTCCCTCAACCACACTTTGCCTTATCTGGGTGTTTCATTTGTTTGTTTAATTTTGGACATTAAGAAATGTAATGGTATCTCCGTGTGATTTTAATTTTATTTCTCTAATGACATATTATTTTGAGCATTTTTCCCAATATTATTTTTCCTTTACCTCTTTTTTAAATCCCCTATGTCATTTCAAATTGTTGCCCAATTTGATTGGGTACTTTTAATATTGAATTGTAAGATTCATGTCAGCTTTGTGCTTTGTGAATATTTTTCTTCCAGTCTGTGACCAATATTTTCCTTTCAATAACATTTGCTTTCAAAGAACAAATTTTTATTAATTTCAAATTGCCAAATTGTTTATCAACCAAAAATTTTGTGTTCTATTGAAATAATTATTGACTAATCCAAGCTCACAAGGGATTTCTCCTGCATTTTCTACAGATTTTGAGTGTATGTTCTTTTGTTTTAAATAAAATTTAGTTTCTTTTGCAAAGTCTGCATGAAGATTCATTATTTTTTCATAAAACTGTCCAGTTATTCTAGAACCATTTGGTGGAAAGTGTATTCTTTCTCTCATTGAAAATGCTTGAGGGGTGGCACCTGTGGCTCAGTGAGTAGGGCGCCGGCCCCATATGCCAGAGGTGGTGGGTTCAAACCCAGCCCCGGCCAAAAACTGAAAATGCCTGAAACCTTGGTCAAATATCAATTATCCTCACATGTCAAGCTCTATGAACATCATGAATATATCTACATAATGGCCCAAAAGAATGTCTTATTTATTCTAATTACATAGTCAAAATTTATGGGAAATAAAATCAAATAATTAATTTTTGGTGTTCATGGTTATAATTTATTAAATGTCTCATGTGAGAGTTAAAAAAGAAATATGACTCTAAAAGTGTAATTTAAAATTTTTAAATACTAAAGTTTCCTATGCTGAGAAGTTGTTCTTTGTCATAAAGAGGCAAATTGAAAAGAAAAATTTTTATTTTGTTTCCATTGACTCAAAAATGTCACCAAAAAGTCATAAATAACGTAAATCAGCATACAGGCCGATTACACATATGTATAAAGGCATTATTAACAAAATTCATAGCAAAATAATTTTTTTAGAAAATGATTCTGCCTTTTATATTAAAATCCGGTGATCTCCCAACCAAGGGAGATCTCCCAAATAAGGACTTCTTTGCTTATTGAAACTGAGATCAGTCATATACAAAGCTAACAAAAATAGAGAAAAATGATGACTTAGGCTAAACATCCTCCAGAAAAGATGAGAATCTGAGACAACCCACTTACCTAAAATGTATGCCTGGTTTATGATGCTTCTTCTGTGTCTGAAGAATGGAAACAAACTCAAAAGATTTGATGCCTGTATATCTTTGTCACCACTCCTTTATAAAACCTGATAAATCTGACCTAATCGCATGAAGAGGAAGAGGAAGAGAAGCAGACACATAAACAAAATACACAGACAGGAAGTGGTTTGGTCCGAGTTAAGACGGTTTTTAATGGCTTGGCGCCCGTAGCACAGTGGTTACGGAGCCAGCGTCATACACCGAGGCTGGCGGGTTCGAACCTGGCCTGCTAAACAACAATGACAACTGCAACAAAAAACAGCCGGATGTTGTGGTGGGCGCCTGTAGTCCCAGGTCCTTGGAAGGTTAGGCAAGAGAATTTCTTAAGACCAAGAGTTGGAAGTTGCTGTGAGCTGTGACAGCACTCTACGGAGGGTGACATAATAACACTGTTTCCAAAAAAAAAAGCTGATTGTTTTTATTTTTGTTTATTCTTGAAACTGCTAATAATCAAGGCCAACTGTACATGTACTGTGAAGATACTGGGTGTAAGATGTGAACACCTAGAACTTCACAGGGCATCTAACAATGAGAATCTTTGACATATAATATTTTTCAGAAATCGAGAATTGTGTGCTCAAAACATGTTATTTTTGCCCCCTTAATAACACCAATTAGCATGTACACTAACCCAGAGGCAATCACTGTGCTCCTTAGGAAATGCTGGCATTTAATCTTATGCATATTTTCAGAACATTAAGTTTTCTATCTTTTGGATTTCTGTTGTTACTGCTGATGTAACATAAATTTCTGTTACCTGTTCCCTCCTTTGCCCTGGCGAGGCAGGAGCTATGAACTTTTCATTTTTGTCTCTCTACAGGAGTCTGTGGGCCTGCTCACCCCTGGGCTCCCATACGGAAATGTTGAGATGAGAAACTCTCACATCAGAATAAAAGCCAAAACTAATGATGACAAGTGAAGAAGAATATTTATTCCATTGAGGACAGGGACCATTATATCCATACTGCCAGAAAAGAAAGATTTTCTTATTAACTTACCATTCACCCTAATATGAGAAATATATTTTAATAGTTAAGTTAATGGGAAAGCAGACATTAAGATTTTCTGAGCTATAAAGAAATCTCCAAAAACTTGGGAATTTTGGCAAAACAAAAAATGACGGTGATTTTTCTTCTTGTAAATATTTCATATGTGGTATCTGATAATATGCAAACAACCATACTAATGTTTTATCTTTTTTTCTGATAAAAGTTGCAAAAAAGAGAGTCAAATCTGAATTGAATGGCCTTGCTTTAGGGAACATAATTTCTGTTGTACGGTAGTGATATTGTTCCTTTGGGTACAGGTGGAAGGAGTTAATTATCTTAGAATAATTTTAAAGCCTATCTGTTCAGTCAACCAGAGAATTCTTGAATCAAAGTGTAAACATTCATGAGGAAAAGAAGAAATACCAAAATAAATTGCCTCATTGTTGAAAAACCAAGTAAATACCTCTTTGACAATGCAGGTGGCACAGTACTGCATACAATCAAAATTTTACTATACAACATTTTGGAACAATATTGAATCCTGTCACATATGGTAGTTCATTGTATTATGGTCTGATACTCTCTGCGGTGTAGGTAAACCACATTTCCAGATGGCAAAAGAAGATACGGACTCCCCATGACAAGAAAAAGGGCGGGGGGGAACACTAGGCAATTTTAGTTTTGGCATACTACGTAATTACTGCACAGCAAACAAAGATTAATTTTTGGAAAGTTTATTGAATGCTTTTATTACTTCCTGACTCAATAAGTAACACACGCTACTGTGGGATATTTTAGAAAATGGAAATATTTGGAATTTTTGGAAACACAGGAGACACAGAAGAGACTATTGAAATGATAGTAAATTGCACATTCTAGAATATAGAATTTATTGCGAGTGCCTGTATGCGTCTCTGTGTGCAGTCCGGGCAATATAAAGAAGCCATATATATACAGTTTTATCATAAACTTGGAAGAAAAATACAGAATTTCACACTGTAAATATTGTAAAATGTATAATTTAGTGTTTACAAAGGTAATGTAATAATTAAATACTACGTGATATTTTTGATTTTACACCCTAATACCCTAAACAACCCAATAATGTGGATTAAAGTATGACTTTCCTTTTAGAAATAGCAAATCTTGACAAATAACTTACACAATGTCACACAGCTAGTTGGTAGGAGTTTCTCTCCGGAGATACTTTCCTTAACAACTATTGTACAATGTATCTTGGATAAAGTTGTATAATTATGTAGTACAAAATAAAATTTGATGAATTTTATCATTCACAGTTTATAAAGCTGTACAGTTTACATAGCCAAAATAAGTTAAAAGACATTTAAAAGAAATTTGAAAACGTTTAGCATATACTTTTTGTAGTTCATCTACCCATGTTTATATATGCGTCAGCGGAAAAAATATTTATTTTTATTCATTATCTTACATTATTTAGTTTTTCTTAGGCCTTTCATGAACAAATTATGTCATGCAGTTATTCTTTACTCTTTTTTGTGATGCTTTCTGTCAGTATTTAACCACAATATGTCCTTTAAATATAAATTTTGATTTTAGTATGCTTTTCGCATAAGGAAAATAAATTTTTTTTATTTGGAAATTTTATCAATTATTCTTCTTGAACGCTCTTATTGTTTTAAAATTTAATAAGTCCTTTTGCTTTCTAAGAGCTTGCAATATCTTCTCAAAATTTATCAGTTCTTCATTTTCAAATTAAGCATTATTTATTGAAGAAGTATTTAGCTCGGAAGCAAAACCTATCTTTGTACTTTTTCTAAAGAACCAATCAATTGCTTTATATGAGTAATGGACTAATTTTATTCACTTATTTCTCCTATTAAATTTCTATTGTTCAAATGTTGAGGTGACATTTTTTCCCGATTCATCTCATTCTATTGTTTGTGTCCCATATAATCTGACATGAGTATTTTAATATACGATTAGATAAGAATGACTTTTTCCTCCCTATTTTGCTTACTTGTATTTTATTTAGATTATCCTTGTATTTAATTATTACATATAAAAATGCTCTTTATCGTGTTAAAGAAATCTAAAATTATAGTGGAGTTTTTATAGAAATTCATACATGTATTAAAATAATTCTGTATATTTGCAATGATTAAGACATGATTTTTTCTATTTGCTTAAGTTAAATGTTCCCTTTCTGCTGAAACAAGAGACAGAACCATCAAAAAGATTTGTCTCTAGAGAGCTTTCCTAACCCCTCAGGGGTATTTTAACAGTGAATGCATTTTTTATCATCATGTGGAAATAGAAGCATCCTTGCCAATATTTTTACAGCTGATCACCACTAGAGAGTCAAACCCAGGCTCAGGTGGTTGATTTATGAATTTCCATGTTCTCCTAAGTACGCCATCAGAACATATGACTCTATTATGCCTTTTAAGAATTTATTTATATCTATTATATAATGAAAGCAATCATGTAAGTCTGATTTCCTTTTTTATTTGTTTGGTTTTTAAAATTGTATTTATTTATTTACCTTTTTTGAGACACAGTCTTATTATGTTGCCCTCAGTAGAGTGCCATGGTGTCACAACTCACAGCAACTTCAAACTCTTGGGCTTAAGTGAGTCTCTTGCCTCAGCCTCCCAAATAGCTGGGACTACAGGCGCCTGCCACAACGCTTGTCTATTTTTTGTTGTAATTGTCATTGTTGTTTGGCAGGCCTGGGTTGGGTTTGAACCTGCCAGCTCTGGGTATGTGGCTGGTACCCTAGCCACTGAGCTATAGGCACCAAGCCTGTAAGTCTGATTTTCAATAAAATAAAATAAAACCCCCAAAGAACATAACAGATTAAAAGGATGTAATACTGTCCCCAGTCATGCTCATGTGGGGCAATGAGTCTAGCCCCGGGTGACTATCCAGTGAAATCTAGCTGTGTCTTCATTGAGATGCTTTTGCTTTGAATTGGATAATAACAACTGCTGTTTGTGTGCACGGCACACATACCTAATTGTATGCCTGACAAAAAACTCTCTTGCACATTTTTAAAATAGTTACACATTCAATACTCATAAATTCCATGATAACTTATTAATGGCAATATTTCACAAATCAGGTAACTGAATATCAGAGTAATTTTATGTCTTACCAGAAGTCATAAAACCTGTAATGTTGATGGCACAGGAGCTTCCAGGCATTGAAAGATTTCTGCCACCAACTGGTGATCTTAGACTCTTCCAGACATGTAAATTTCATGATTTAGTGTAGGCATGCTAATCAGATAGGGCTCACACTCAGTTTTACTTAGGTGAATTTCTTTAATCAAAGAGACCACTGGAATTATTTTCTCTACAAGGAATCAACTCACAGTTGACAGAATGGCAGAAAGCATTAACGATAAGAATACTATTTACTGATGTTGAAATAGTGGCAAAGAGTGGAAAAGAGAAGGTGTAATAAGCAGTAATGACCCTGATGTCAGTAGACCTTACAGATCAGAGGAGGCACTAGACATATTTTAAACCGGATCCCAAAGTAGGTGATCAATTTCCTTCATCATGTGTTCCTTTACACAAGGCTGTTATTTATCATGAATTGTCAGAATTGTGGAAACTACTTCTCCAGTTACATTTTTCTTCACTGAGAGGGATAAATAAAGTGCACCTTTTTTGAGACAACTGACCTATAATAGATTTTAAATAATTATAAAAATAAGGCTCAAGAGTTTTTTCCTGAAATAAATAGTTTATGGAATGTTATTTTTTTATTTTCTTTTATTATATTTTTAAAATACATTACATTTGTCATTGCATGTTTTAATTTGCATGCCAATATCTAAATTATTAAATGAGATTGATTTGTGTATTATTTAAGTCACTATTGCCATATTTTAGTATTATGGTTATTATAATTATCAAGTCAATTGAAAAATATCCTTTTCTTTATACCAATAAATTTTATGCCAAATAACATTAATTTTGTTTTTAATAGTTCTTTAAAAATAAATAATATTTATTATTATTATTATTATTATTATTATTATTTTAGAGATATGAGATTTGGTCTTGCTCTATCACCCAGGCTGGAGTATAGTGGTTTGATTAATGCTCACTGCAGCCTAGAACTCTTGGGCTCAAACGATCTTCTGCCTCAGCCTACCAAGTACCTGAGACTACAGGCATGCAATACCATGTTAGCTATTATTTGTAACTTGTTTAGAGTAGGGATCTCCCTGCAGTGTCCAAGCCAGTCCTGAATACCTACTTTAGCCTTCCAAGTAACTGGAATTACAGGCATGAGCCACCATGCCAAGCAAATATTAATTAATTCTATTCAAAAACTAAGTCATGGATCATAGTTACAACTATGTAAAAACCTTATTTACAAATACTGTTTTGTTATCTGAGTTTGCACAAAGCTTCTTTCCTATAAAAATGCATCCATCACTGAGTTAAAAATGTTTATGGATCAGTATTTTTAGTTATTAGAATGCTCTTTTCTTCTCCTAGGATATCATACTCAATCTTCATTCATTTACTCAAGTATTAATTTATTCAACTTTGTTTTAGTCTAAGCTAAGCTTTGAGCTAGTTGATGGAGATAACATATTTAAAGATAATGTGTTCCTTTTCTTATGGATCTTACAGTATTATGGTAAAGAAGATTTCAATCTAATGATTGGTTATATACAAATAATAGTTATGGAATGAATTATGTTTCTCAAAAATTTATAGTTTGTAGTCAAGACTCAATGAGACCATTTTTGAAATTGGGGCCTTTAAAAATGTCATTAACATGTAAATATCTTCTCCCATTCTGAAGATTGTTTGCTTTGGTTGTTGTGCCCTTAGCTGTGCAGACTTTTTGGCTTGATCATATCTCCTTTATTAATTTCTGGTGTTACTGCAATTGCCAACAGGGTTTTTTTTCATAAAATCCTTTCTCGGGCTGTTATCATCAAGAGTATTTCCTACACTTCCTTCTAGAGTTTTTATCATTTCATGTCTTAGATTTAAATCTTTTATCCAGCATAAGTCAATTTGTGTAATGGTGAGATGAGGGTCCAGTTTTAGTCTTTTCCATATGGCTAACCAGTTCTCCCAGAACCATTTATTAAACAGGGAATTTTCCCCCAGTTGTATGCTAGTGTTTGAGTCATTGAAGATCAGATAGTGATATGCAGCTGGTTTCATTTCTAGTTTCTCTATTCTGTATCCCAACTCAATTCACAATGATAAAGATGTACAGAGAACTCACATGCTCATCAACTCATGAATGAATAAATGAACTATGATATGTACAGAACACGGAGTACTATTCAGCCATGAAGAAAGGGAAAAACTTACATCTTTTGTATGTACCCGGATGGGTTGGAGAATATTCTCCTAAGTAAAGTATCTCACGAATGAAAAAGCAAGTATCCAGCGTCCTCAATACTAATATGACAGTAGAACATGAACCACTACAAGTGCACACAAGAAAAAAACACATCAAATTCACATAGGGAGTAGAGGAAGGAAGTGGGGAGAAAGGAGTAGGGTGAGGGCTTGGCAATCTCTCACCTAACAGGTACAATCTAGAGGTATAAGCTTCCCCGTCTGGGTGATGGACTCCACTACAACTTGAACTTTGCCTTACAAATGCAAACAATACAACCTAATCGTTTAGACCAATCTGAAATAAAATAAAATAAAATGACATTATTCAATTGTTAATAAACAGAAGAAAGTAACTACGAAAAAATGTAATTAAGACTAAACAAAATCATGAAGGTGGATCCCTGATTCAATGTGACTGGTGTCCTTTTAAGAAAAGAAAGAGGATTGTTCACAGAAGAAAGGGCTTAATAAGATAATAAGAAGGGGATTTCTTCAAGTTAAATAGGGAGATCACATTGGCCTTGTCACCTTGACCTTGAGCTCCGAGCCTCCACAACTGTGAAAAACACATGCCTCTTCTTTAAGGCACCCAGTTTGTGCGATTTTGTTATGACAGCCGTGGCAGACTAATACAGTCACTTTAACTTTATTACATGTTCTGTGAAGGTGAGGTACATGATCTATGAGTTACTATAACAGGATAAATGGCAAAACTTAAGAAGGTCAGAGAACATTATTCATGGAAGAGATGATTGAATGGACACTAAGGAATGCTCATAGTCAATGTACCAATGCAAAAGAGTGTCAGGACAAAATCAGGCTGTAACAGAGGGACGGTCCTACGGAGAGATATTTGTTCTCTGTAATTAAAGTGCTTAAAAGAGGTAGCATTTGTGTTTGTGTGTGTGTGTGTGCCTGTATTTCATACAGTGAGTTGTTAAGAGAACATTTCAAATAAGAAATGATTACAAATTAGAGTAGGCTGGTGGTGCCTGTGGCTCAACGGAATAGGGCATCGGCCCTATATGCCAGAGTTGACGGGTTCAAACCCAGCCCCGGCCAAAAACTGCAAAGTAAATAAATAAATAAATAAATAAATAAATAAAAAATTAAAAAATGAGAGTAGGCGATTCATAAGAACGGTAAATTTGCTTCCGATGACGGGACACGGAGTCCTAGAACCCAACATCCTTGATAAAGAGGAGGAGCAGGTTGAGTTCTTTATGATATTTTCTGTTTCCTCTAAATGGAAATAAAAAGAATAGACTAAAGTAAGGGCGCTTTGCACTTCAGAGAACACTCCACTAGAAAGGATTTAAGAGTCTTGCAAAATAACCTGAGAACTGTTAATGAAGCAGCCTCTACTTAATTTCACTCTCTGTCTTTAGCTGACTGCCATTCACCTCATTCTAAAGGGAGGGGAAAAATGAGTAGTAATATAACAACTCACAATACTACTTTCTGCTTAAATTTCTCCCTAGGAATTCAGGGTATTACATGCATATTATTCCATCAATCTTCATAACATTGCAAATAAGAGCATTGACGTTCCAGGAACTCTGGGAAAGAAGAATGAGCGCTGTACGTATGATAATGGTCAATTCAAATTTTAGATTAGTTCTAGCAGCTCAGTGCAAGCTCATTAGGCAAAGGTTTGGTTTAAGAAATATATTTTACTAACTTTGTTATGAAAGTTGGACATTCATATCAATTAATTCGCACTCTCGCTGCAACTCCAATGCTGTGTATGACCTCGCCATTATGAAAGCCTCTCGCTTCTCTGCCTCACTACTGATTCTAAAGGAAGGCCTCTGACATGGGCCAGAGCATATATTTAAGAATAGAAATCTCTGGGGGAAGAAAAAAGAAATTAAGCAGCTATTTCTAGTTCAATGGACTAGGAAGACTGCACTGAAGTTGTTCATTTTGAGGTTGCTTTTGAAGCCTTTGGAAAGCCCAGCAGGACCAGAAGACAGACCGCATTTGGGAAAATTTAAGCTCATTCCCTCTCTTTGATTTATTTTTTTCTTGTTTTACTATTCGAGTAAAAACATTCAGAAGGCAAATACCAATGTTTGAGCCTCAGGGCCCTGATAGGCCAGAGGCTGACACAGGCAGTAGGAATTTTCATGGATTCATGTCTCAAGTTCACTGAGGTAGGAGACATCACAAAGGCATCAAGGTCAAAGTACAGATGTTCTTGGCATTTTGTTTGTGGAATGATCTGATACAATGACTTCTGCTCAGTGTAAATTTAAAATGTATGGTCCACTGTAATGCAGGGAAAAAGAATAAGAAAAATAAATAGTTATTAGTCATTATAAAAGATAAAATGAATCAAACACCTATATCTTCTAATCCAGACTATAAAAACGTGTTCTAAGTTCAGTTGGGTGTTTTCTAAAGATCTAAGTATTGTTTTCTGCTATTCTAGACAAAGACTATCCCTTCTGGAAAATTCAATAAGTAGGGGAAGCTTCACCAAACACCCCTCATTTTCTAATTAAAGGAAAGCAAGGGTCAATGCAATTTTCCATGACAATTCAGACTAAACTTTAAACTTGCTTTCTAGGACTCTAGGGCCTGAGTTGGCCATTGTTAATTTTACCATACTGTCTTTTCTTGGAAAAATATTCCATGTAATATACATGAAGAGACAGTTAATTGTCATCTTAGGATCTAGTTTGAGTAGCTTTAATTTCTGTCATTATGGAAGTTTGTAAATATTGTGCTTGGAGAAATGTGGTCCACTTGATAAATAAGAGTTTCAATGTTTAAAGTCTCAAAATTTCCCTATATACCCAAGATTCATATGTGTATAGATTGCAATTGTATATTTAGTGTTCCATAAAAAGAAGAGCATTATTTGAACACAGAAAGTATGAGGCTTTTGTCCTCTTGAAACATGCAAATTGTTCTCTAAAGATTGAATTTATTCCTTGAATATGGGCTGGAGAATCTTTGAGGACAAAAGGATAATGAAAGTTACAGATGACACAGATTGTAACTTTTTGCATAATAAGGAGAATAGAATCTTCTATTGAGTTATGATATCAATTTACTTAAAATAATTTAGTCAATGCTGACCCTGGCAGTACAACAAAATATCACAAGTAAGGATATTTTATTTCATAAAATGTACTGTGATTGTGACAATTGACCATAGTATCTACACACAGAGATGGAGAATTTTGTTGAATGAATTCGTATTGTATGATGTCAGCTATAGGATTTGGTGGGTCCTGCTGAGGAAGTCCATTCTGGTTCTTGTTTTATCATTTCACAAATAAGTGCCAGGATTTTTTAAGCAATTTTTCTCTATCTCTTTAGACAAGAATGTGACGTATTCTTTCTACTCTATGAGGATGGTGGATTTAAGTTGATGATACACGAAAGTTAAGTCGACTTTTACACTTCTTACACAGACTCTATTTGATAGATGACTATGTATACACACTTGCATACCCCCACTTGCACACACACCATTTTTAATTCTGTTTACAGTCAATATAGGCTGGCTCGGCGCCTGTGGCTCAACGGGCTAAGACGTCAGTCACATACACCTGAGCTGGCGGGTTCGAATCCAGCCTGGGCCCGCCAAACAACAATGACAGCTGCAACCGAAAAATGGTCGGGCATTGTGGTGGGCGCCTGTAGTCCCAGCTACTTGGGAGGCAGAGGCAGGAGACTCTCTTGAGTCCAGGGTTGGAGGTTGCTGTGAGCTGTGATGCTACAGCACTCTATCCAGGGTGACAGCTTGAGGCTCTGTCTCAAAAACAAACAAACAAACAAA
>CAUYRH010087568.1:0-15701 GCA_963574655.1 Perodicticus potto
CAGCACCAACACCACCACGGAGGAGGCGGCAGGTCCGCCAGCTCCGCTGAGCTGGCTAGGGTGCCAGATGTCCTGCATCAATTCTCCCTCTCCGAGTAGAAACCCCAACTGCTGTTAGGGAAAAGGGGTGAAGACTCGATCTAACTGTTTCCTGCTGGGTCGGGCGATGATAGAAGGGGGCAGTTAGGGTTTCTCCAGAGGGAGAGTGATACAGGGGTTCATGGACTGGAACCATCTTTGTTGCGTGTGGCTTGATGACCTTTCTGGAAAACTTAAGTCTGATTAGTGTAATCAGTAATAGGCAAAGGTAAGTATTTAAATATTTTTAATACTTAAACATTTTTCATGTGGTTGGTAAACGCATGAAAAGATATCTCACATTACTTGTTATTAGGGAAGTGCAAATCAAAGCCACAATGAGATATAATTTCCCATCCATTTATGATAGCTAGAATAAAACTTTTTTAAAACTGAAAATAACAAGTATTGGCAAGGATGTACAGAAATTAGAACTCTCAAGTATAAAACTGATGAGAAGGTAAAAGGAGGCACCGCTGTGCAAAACAGTTTGATGATGTGATACTGATAGAACAAATGATACAGTTGATGTTTGCTTCTTCTTCCTGGCTGGGAGCTCCTAAAATCCTAGGAATTTTTCCTGAGTGGTAATGGGGTGAGAGGAACATCTTTTGTTATTCATAATAAGCCCCTTTCAACAATACCTGTGTATGCTAATGAGGTGACTTTTAGGAGATGTAGGCTGGTTGCCAGGGAAACCAAACACCCGATTAGAAGGAGGGAACTTTCAGCCCCACCCCAACCCCCAGGGAGCCGGGAGAGGCTAGAGGTTGACTTAACCACCCATGGCCAATGATCTCATCACCCACACGTCAGGAAGTCTCCCTTAAAATCCTAAAGGTCCGTTCTAGTTTGGTGGTGTACCTGGAGAGGGCATGAAGCTTCACGTTTTATTGTTTATTGTCTTATTATATCACAGTATTACAGGCAGTTCCTCAAAAAATTAAACATGAAGTTTCCATATGACCCAGTAATTCCTTTCCTATGTTTATAACCAAGAAAATTGAAAACATGTTCCCATAAATACATATACATGAATGTTCACGGCAGCATTGTTCATAATAACTAAAAACAGAAACAGCCCAAATGATGAATGAATATTGTATATTAGTACAATGAAATATTGTCCAACCATTGAAAGGAATGAAGTACCGATAGACGCTTTAACCCGGATGAATCCTGAAAACATGATGCCCAGAGAAAGAAGCCAGACCCCAAAGGCCACCTACTGTAGGACTCTGTTTATATGAAACATCTAAAATGGGCAAATTCATACAGAAAGAAGGTAGGTTAGTGGATGCCTGGGGATAGGAGAGGGAAAAACCGGGAGCAACTGCTAAAAGGTTACAGGATTTATTTGGGGGGGCAACAGAAATATTTTAAATAAGATAGTGGGATGATAGCTCAACATTGAGAATATTCTGCAAACCGCTGAATTATGTATTTTTAAATGGCAAATTTTAGTTATGTGACTTTTATCTTAATAAAAAATTGCAAAAAAGAAAAAGACCTTTAAAGTGAAATTTATATCTTCTAACTCCCTGTTTGCCCCCACCACCAACGAGTCTTAGGCTAACCTGCCAACCTCTAGAAATTTCTTTTTGTTCTAATTTCTACTGCCCTTTATTTGGCCATAGCATCCTCACTGGTCTCTCTTCCTCTGTCTCTTGTTCCCGCCAAGCAGTCCAATACCTCACAGCCAATTTATTTTCCTATGGCTTTTCCCCCAAAGTTCTTGAACCCTACATGAACCCATGCCTCTGCCAAATACTACAGGCTGTAACCAATCTGCAAATAGCTTGCAGACCAACCATTTATTTATAACATGGTTGGAATTCTGAATACGGTTTATCATAAATATAATGCCATATTTTATAGGTAGGAATTAGATCCTCATGTAATTCTTGAATGCATGTTTAATTGTCACATAATTACAAGTTGGTTCTAATAGTACTAGAGAACCTAACTGTTGCAAAACAATGTTTTTGTTGGAAAGTAAGCTCAGAGTTCTCATTGGTACCCCACTGCTCTGAGCTGCTGGTGTTCCCATCAGCATGGGTCCCGGCTAACTGACCAGGGTTCCTATGGCCAGCCAGGACCTCATGGGGAGTCAAGGGATTAAATAGGCTGCAGTGAGTCACTGTGGGTGGAGTTAATATACTTCCTTTGTCTCCTCTGTGACTGGAGTCACTTCTTCAACTCTATTCTTTGCTGTTTTTTTACACTGCCATTTCTTTTTTTATTTCCAATTACTATGAGGGCACATCAATTAATTAGGCCAAGTTGCTTGCATTTGTAAGGCAATGTCTAAGTTGTTGCTCACAGAGGAAGTGTGCCGTACACCCTCACATTGGTCCCTTTGTGAAGGAACCCGCCAACCCTTCTGTCCTTTTTTTAATGCTCTCAAGTGAGCAGTTGTTGTTAATCTACAGGTTTCAAATTCGTAGTGAGTATGTGTGATGCCTAACTTTCCATTCTTGTGGTAACCTTACTGAGAGTGTTCTCCAAATCCATCCAAGCTGTAAAAAAGGATACTAAATCTCCGTCTGTTTTATAGCTGAACAGTATTCCATAGTATACATATGCCACAGTTTATTAATCCATTCATGTATCAAAGGACATTTTGGTTGTTTCCACAATCAGCAAAGCAAAGATACAGCCTCAAAATGGGAGAAGATATTTGCATGCTACAAATCTGACAAAGGTCTAATAACCAGAATCTATAAAAAACTCCAGCAAATCAATGAAAAAAGAGCAAACAACCTCATTAAAATCTAGGCAAGAGACATGAACAGAATCTTTTCCCATGAGGACAGATGCATGGCCAACAAAGTCATGAAAAAATGTTCATTGTCTCAGATTATCAGAGAAATGCAAATCGAAATTATTTTGAGATATCACCTAATCCCAGTGAGAATGGCCATATCACAAGGTCCCAAAAAACAGATGGAGGTGTGGATGCAGCGAGAAGGGCACATCGCTGCCCTCTGGTGGAACTGAAAAGTAGTACAGTTTTTATGGAAAGAAGTATGGAGAGGCCTCAAAGAACTAAAAGTGGACCTTCCATTTGATCCTGAAATCCATTGCTAGGTATTTATCATAAGGACATCTTCACTTGAATAGTAGCCCAATTTACAATTACTCTGGCCTTTCTTAATGCTGATAAGCAGGGTTTCTGTCCTTGAACTGCTCCCAGTATAAAACAAAACAGGCCATCAAAACTTGTATACCATTCGGATCCGGACCCCCGGGGGCAGGCTGATAATTTGACACCCTTTCTAGTAATGCTTTTTCTATTTGTTCAATGAGGCTAGAGGGAAACTGGCAGATTGACATAATAATTCATGTCTGCCAGCCAGTGTTCCTATAAAATTTGGTGAATTGTATTTCATGTTTCTGTAGTTCTTGATATCTCCGTGGTTTCCTCTGTAATTTTATGAACAAGGCAACTTCTTGGAGAAGTGTATCAGTTGGCTTTGAATATAAATAAGAATCCCTGTAAATATCCTACTCCATGAATTATTTGATTCCTTAATTTCAATTCACTGCCTGCCTAAAGCCAAAAGTAACTGTCTGGGTTGCAACAATTCTCGACCAAGACAGAACAGCAAGATGAAAAGCATTTGTTTGTTTCTGGCTTTACCTTCTGTTTAATTTTGATTCCCGAAGTTGCTGCCTTGTCATTGATGTGTGTCTAAACCTGAGTTACCTCCTGTCCTTGTGTAGTTTCTGCATATGAAAGTTGACATAGAGATTGATACTGGGGACTTCCCAGGTTGTTCCTCTTAACCCTTCTTCCTTCTTTTCTTGCCCTGAAAAATACAGCCTTAGGAAACTTATCTAAGATTTTTTTTACTCCAATTGCCTACTGAGTGGGAAGAAGAGAAGAAATAGAAGTCATCTTCCCTCTTTCTGTTTCCTCCTTATGTTTCTCCCTTAATTCTAGGTAAAGACGTGTTAATGATGATGTTGGTTGGGGGCCCACACAGGGCTGTTATCTTCTGCACTGCCTAACCTGGCAGCTAATTTCCAGTGATTATTGGAATCACAGGTTGCAGAAAATCAAGCTTGCTGATTCCCAGAGCATTCCGTGGTAGAATGGGTCACGTGGGAACTTCCTGGTGTGGCAGTTTTCTTGTTTAGACTTTTAGATCCTGGTAGCCAATCACCTGCACTTTGCACTCTGAAGATCCTAATGTTGTGTTTCATTTTGCTTTTTGACATGTGTTCCGTCGTTCACTGGCATTGGACCCTGCGCCCTACTGCACCCATGCATGTGGCACAGTCCCTCACACAACATTGTGCCCGGAGGGCCTCAGCATTGAGTGACTCTCTTCCTTATCTTCAGGAACCACCTGGGATCTCACGGTCCTCGGTCCAGAGTGCTTATGAAGCAGGGCTGCCATCAGGTTTCCAATCATTGCTTGTGAAAGGTGGAGTAAGGTCTGGATGCTTCCTAGAAACTTCTAATGCATGTAGGTGTCTGTTCCAGAAGCACTGCGTTCTTGTCACCACAATAGCTGTCTACTTTGAACTTACTTGGAATTTATCATTTTGGGTGGGAAAAGCATTGTGAAGCAGGGGCTAAAGTAGCTTTCTAGTGCAAACAACATTTTAATAGAAGCGATTATCACTCATGAAGTGTTTTCTCCATTGTTTGTTGGTCATGGTTGATGATGAGGAATAGCCAACAACAACAACAACAACAATTGTGTGAGTGGAGGGGAGAGCAGGCTGTTCACAAACAGTATTTGTCTTGGAGAGATTATATATAGCTGTGAGCATTATATTTGCCAACAAATCCCATTCAATTGTGTTCAGATTGCCAAACTAATATGAGGCATAAAATTTTGAGTTGAATTAACCCTTCTCAAGGTTTTCCACAGTGTAAAACATGTTTTCTAAGTTTGGAACCAACTAACTTTTGCAGCCTACCGTGTGTGCCACTAAGGCACGCACACACACACACACAGTAGAACCTCTGAAAATTGACCACTCAAGGATCTGTTCTGTAACAGTCAACAGACAGAGGTGTTGGGTGAAAAGTTGTCATAGGATATTTCAGATTGTTTATGGCAGGAAAATTAGCAAAGGTCTTAATTGATTGAATGGAACCCCAGCTTCCAGACTTACTTTGGTTCTTCCAACTCTAAGTGGACAGGTCTATGGGAGTACGAAATGGGTTACCATGGTCCTAAAGTTAGATGTGAAATGGATTTCAGAAATTACATACTGCCTAACCAGCATCTTGTCCCTGACCCTAACTGGATATAGTGTAGCATCTTCAGATTGGAGCACTTCCCTGGATTTGTTTTTGGAGATCCTCACCCTTAGAAGGACAAAGGTGGCAGCGTTGGAAGTGGCCATTCTGAAATCAGTAAATCTTCTGTGACAAGAGCTTCAGAGGGCACAATGTAGAACACCAGTGGCCTCCGGCTTCTGGCTGTATCTTGCAGAAGAGCCGAATTCTGTGCTCATAATGAAAGTTCACCCAGCTGCTTTCCAAGAGCCTGTTAAGCTTCCCTGTGAGTTGTGGATGTATCCATGAGATAGATGTGTGCAGAAAGTGAGAGGCAGCTATGGAGACTTCCCCATCTGTTGCTGGTAATTAGAAACTATCTGTGCCCAGATGTTGAGGATCACCTTGGGCCTTTGATAACTGGCGTTTCCTTTCTGAGTCCTACTGGGATTTCTCCAAGCTGTATTTGAATGTAAGTGTTCCCTGAACTCTCATCATGCTACGTCCCGTGTTTCCTTCTGGTGTTAAGTGAAATGGGATGTTACCATTTTGACTTGCTTTGGGGCCAACATTTCAACCAATTTTGAGGTGTAGTTTGTGTCTTGCACCCAGACCTCAGTGTCCACCCTCCAGAGATTTGCTTTTGTTTGAGGGGTATGATGATTTTTAAGGTTTGCCCCTATCAGTGACATTCCTGGAGCCTCTTCTGTCCTCCTCATACCTTAGAAAAGTCAGTGCTTGTCTCACTAGTAAATTCCATGCCAATTTTAGGGTGACGTCTTGGGCCTGCAGGGAGGTTTTCTGCGCATGTGAAACTCACTGAGCCCACTTTCATGCTGATTCCTTCTGGGCAGGTTCAAGTGCTGTTCAATTCTAAGCAACACCTGGAAATAGTTGATGTTTAACGTAGCTATTAGGTTGAATCATAGAGGAAGCCCTGCCTTAGAGGTCCAAAACAGTCAACTATCAGCATTTTTGCATATTTTAAACAAAGAGAGTATAAACTCCTCGAGATCAGGAGATCGCGTGTTCATTTTTGTTCATACCCTGCTATCACAACATCCCAGCACAGAGCCTGGTAAAATTATTGGAGGAGTCGTGAATGAATGGATTGAGTTTTGAAGCAGAAACCCAGCTATACGTGGGTTAACTGAACATATCTGTATTTTAAAAGAAAACAGCAGCTATCTTTATTTTTCCTCTGCTGGATAGAATGTTAATATTGAAAAGAATGATGTGTTTATCTCAAGGAAAGCGATCATTTATATGCATTCAATTCTACAAAATCATTCACATAACACCACGTAAGCCTGATTATACGTGATTAATAATTGCAGATTGCCTGATTGCTGTGTTGTCTTGGCTGGGATGGATTTGTAGATAATAAAAGATTTATCTGGTTGCAAATACCTCTCTCACCAAAACAGTGTTTAGCTGACATTGCTAAAAAACCTTCACACATGTGTGACAGTTAAGGTGAATGGTGACGTCTTAGAGATACTAGGAGTCCGGGAGCCTGCACGACATTTAGATTAACATTATGGCCCTTGCTCTGTGCCCCCAAACCTTCTCCTGTTCAGCAGTGACTCCTGACCTACCGTCACAGCATCTTCAAAATGGGACGCAGACTCCTGATGGGTATTACTCATCAGATTTCTTTGGGTGTAATAAATTGCCTTTCTTTGACCATCTCATTTCATATGCTGATTCCTTTTAAAACTTTGTGAACCTGACCTCTGAACTTGACACAACCAGTCTGAACATCTAGGCAGAGCACAGGTGCTTGACAAAAATTTGAATAAGAAAATGTTTCTCTCCTTTTCTGCACGGTTTTCTGCCAGTGCTCTACCCCCACTGCTGCTGCCACCAAGCCTCTGGCTATGCCATGCTCATCTGCGGGCAGGGAGAGATGTTCCTCTTGCAATAGCCAGTCATAAAATAAGGGTCTCTTGCTCACCTTCAGAGCTTCCAGAAGTCTACTGGCCATATGCCAGCTCAGGTATCTGCATCAATGATTAAAGATGTGCTTTCGCTGGTGGTGTGTCTATAAGGGATGAAGCCCAGACTGGGAATTCTGGAGCTGGCAGTGCCCGATGGTCAGTAATCCAGGATTGCACCTTCATACTTAGAGATGGGCACAGAGCTGCCCAGGGTTAAGGGTCCTGCCCAGTGTTACCCAGCTATTTAATGCACGAGCCAGACCTGGCACCAAGCACGTTAGCACAAGGCTCTTCCGCTATGCTATGCTTTCTTCATTACACTCATCAGACAAGAGCTTTGGTGAACCTTTTAAAGCATAAAACAAATTAGATCACTATTCTGTTAAAAATCTTCCGGTGACTTCTCAACCCACCCAGAAGTAAATCCAAAGTCCTTAGCATGAGGACGCTCAAACTAGACCTCCCATTTGATCCTGCAATCCCATATTGGGCATCTACCCCAAAGAAAAAAATCCTTTTATCATAAGGACATTTGCACTAGACTGTTTATCGCAGCTCAATTTACAGTTGCCAAAATGTGGAAAGCACCTAAATGCCCACCAATCCAGGAATGGATTAACAAGCTATACCGTGGAATATTATTCAGCCACTAAAAAACATGGAGACGGTACATCTTTTCTTCTAACTTGGATGGAGGTGGAACACATTCTTCTTAGTAAAGCATTGCAAGAATGGAGAAGCAAAAGTCTGCAGATGCTAAGCTGCAGGTGGCCCTCAGCCACCTCTCCCACCCAATCTCCCCGCGCTCCCTCCTGCCCACTCTGTCGCAGCCATGGAGCTTCGTTGGCAGCAGGCTCACTCCTGTCTCGAGGCCTTTGCACACATGCGTTTCTCTGCCTGGATTGCACCTGCCTCAGACCGTGCATGGCCTTTCCTCGTTCATTACTCAGGGGTCCTGGTCTTGCTCTCTCCTGAGATCCCCCGCACACCCAGCGTAGCCTCCTCATTTTGAAACAGCCTTCTATATTTATTGCTTCATCCTCTTGTGTCCCCTCCCCAGCGGAAGGTACGCCCCGTGAATGCGAGGACCTCTATCTCTTCTTTACTGTTGTATTCAGCACCTACCGTGGTGGCTGGCACACGGAAAGTACCCAGAATACAGTTTTTAATCAATGAATGAGTGGATTTACTTTAAGCTGCCTTCAAAATCTTTGGTCATTTACTTGCTAGGTTAATAGAAGCCCCAGATTAAAACCTTTCCATTTTAGTTTGTCACCTACTTTTGGAGCATGCATTTTGCACCCGGCCATATTTGTATGTTTGGGGTTAACAAAGCGTACCACCCCCCCGTGTTCACAGGGGGCTCACACATTTCATAAGGACCTTACTGGACAGAGAAGATTCCAGGTAATTGCTCGTGCACATGAAAAACTGGAAAGTGGAAGTGTTGGGATTTTAGGGGAATATAGATTTTACAGTCCATACCTAGCGCATGCCCTTGCCCACATAACATAGCCCCCGGCAAACTTCACTCATTAAATTATCCAGACGGACCATAAGGGCATCTGAGTTTGCCTTGCCAAGAAGTCCATGTGGGCTATGGAGACCGTGTGGTCGGGCTCGCTATGACAGGTGGTCACAGGGAAGGTTCCTGCAAATGGACAGTGATATCACAGGCCAGTCCGGGAGTAGGAACGGTGGTGTTGGCCGTGGGGTGGTCGGATCATGCGTTTTGAACACAGTAGGAGAGAAGCCAATGTCTTCACATCACCGCTCCGTGTCTGGGGAGGCAGTGGGCTGATGCGCGAGGGCACAGCAGCCTTCCAGAAGGTTCCTCTGCTGCCTCTGGTGGGCAGGAAGCATAGAGAGGAGAGGGCGGTCAGGTGTGGCCTGCAGTGGACGAGTCTTACTATGCACAGGGCTTCCCAGAATTGTTCACACCTCTGGGAAGACAGGAAATGAATGTGTACATGGCCACACTGAGCAAGGGACAGGCAATTTCCTGCTGGAGAGGACAGCCTGGAGCTCCAAGCTGGGCACCCTTGTCACCCTCGGGGCAGACGGTGAGAGGCGATCAGCAGCGTAGAGAATGGAAATACAGAGAAGGGCAGGAGACACACTGATTTCCTAGATGTGAAAGGATGAAAAGGAACACCAGACATGCTCCACAGGTCTGGGGCCCTTGAAAACGGGAGAACTCCCTCTGAAAGAACGCTTGGCTTTGTAGAGGGGATGTATTTTTCAGTATGTGGAAAGGTGGATGCTGTAAGATCTTGTCTGAAGAGCCCGGACAGCAAGCAGCGGATAAATTATAAATAAGCCTCCTTGGGCTGACAGCTTGGCGACACGCGGTCAGCCACAGAGGTCGGTGCCTCCTGGCCCTCGCTCCTGGAGGTCAGCAGGCTTGGTCATCCTTTGATGACCTTGATTTGGTCATCCTTTCCAGGTGCCGAACACTGCGTGCCATGTGCTGGAGGCAAGAATGCAAACAGGACCTGTGCCCGGCCCACCACACACTTAAGGCTCAGCCAAGACTTTTCCTTGGAGCCGGTAAGAGACATAAAAGTGACACCCACAGACAGGGCGCACGGTGCTGGCACATGGGCAGAAGGAGAGAGTCTCTTCCAAGGGTTCCACACACACTGCGGAGTTGCTGAGGCACCTGAAATTCAGTGTGCATTTATGCATTCAGAAGATTCCTCGGTTTATTCCTTGCTTATTATCTTTTGTTTTTGAAATTCACAAGTAATACATGAACATGTTTTTATCAGAAAAGAATGATAAAAGAATGAGAATGGCCACATCCCAGGGTCTCAAAGCTGCAGATGCTAATGTGGATGTGGAGAGAAGGGAACACTTTACACTGCTGGTGGGACTGCAAACTAATACAACCCTTTTGGAAGGAAGTATGGAGAATCCTCAAAGAACTCAACCTACTTCCCATTTAATCCTGCAATCCCATATTGGCATCTACCCCAAAGAAAAAAAAAACCTTTTATCATAAGAACATTTGTACTAGACTGTTTATCGCCGCTCAATTTACAATTGCCAAAATGTGGAAAGCACCTAAATGCCCACCAATCCAGGAATGGATTAACAAGCTATACCGTGGAATATTATTCAACCACTAAAAAAACATGGAGACTGTACATCATTTTTTTCTAACTTGGATGGAGGTGGAACACATTCTTCTTACTAAAGCATCACAAGAATGGAGAAGCAAGAATCCAATGTGCTCCATTTTGACATGAGGATAATTAGTGACCTAATACACAGTGGGGATTGGAGGAATAGGGGAGTGGGGAGAGGGAAGGGAGGCTGGGGGGTCATGGTGTTTGACACAACTCTTGGGGGAGGAACACATTTGTAAGAGGGACTTTGCCTGACAAACGCAATTAGGGTAACCTGGTTCTTTGTACCCTAAATGAATCCCCAGCAATAACACTCTGTTCAAAAATACTCACAATAAAAAGCCCTTTATCCATTCCCATTAGCAACTCCTACTCCTTAAAAACAACCACTATTATTAATTTGTCCTAGGCTTTTTCCCCCACCTTTGGTGATTTGTTTTTGTTTTTGTTTTTTTGGCCAGGGCTGGGTTTGAATTCAGCACCTCCAGTATATGGGGCTGGTGCCCTACTCCTTTAAGCCATAGACGCCACCCCCCAGACTTTTCTTTTTTGAGACAGAGTCTCACTCTGTCAACCAGGCTATAGTGCCCTGGCCTCAGCCTAGCTCACAGCAACCTCAAAGTCCAGTGATCCTCCTGCCTCAGCCTCCCGCGTAGTTGTGATTACAGGTGCCCACCACAATACCTGGCTAATTTTTCTGTTTGGGGTAGAGATGGGATCTCACTCTTGCTTAGGCTGGTCTCAAACTTGTGAGCTCCCATGACTCTCCTGCCTCGGCCTCCCAGAGTACTAGGATTATGGGCATGAACTCCTCACCCAATAGTCCAGAACTTTCCCTCACTTATATACACCCCAAAATACATGGATTTCTTTGAGGATCATTATTTATTATTTAAATTGGACTCTTCCCTTCACATTATTTGATAACTCTCTTCTTTGGCTTACTGTGCCTTAGATTTCCACACCTCTCCATGTCTACCCTAAACTGCTACATTAGCATTCCGTGGGATGGTGAGTCGAGCCTGCTTCACTTCCTACACAGTTAATTATTTTCCCCAAGCAACGTTCACGCCAGGCTGCTGCGTGGGGGCGGGAGGGGAGTTTGCCCCACTGGGCTTTCTTTGTAAGAAGCAAGGCTCCTGTCCCATGAATGTCAACTGCAAGGTGTTGTATCTGCCCTGGTGCCACCACAGAAGAGCGTTTCCTGACACTTCTGCACACGGAGGGCACGGTGTTGTTACAGAAATGCTGTTTGGACTAGCACGGCACTGTGAAAAGCCTCGCCCTGATGTCTGAGCCACATACCTGTTGTATGTGGGGGCAAAGTGCAGCAAATAAAAATGACTGTTGGTAACAAGCATCTCTGCTCTCCAGTTGAAAGAGTCTCTACCACTCTCTGCCTTAAGTAGACCGGGTGTCGCCCATTTATACTCCTAGACTAATCCTAGAGGCACTTGCGTTCTCTTATTTGGGGGCAGACGTCCTGGCTTAGCTTCCCCACATAGCATCTTTGTACCATGGGAAACTCTTTTAACATCTTCAGGCCTTAATTTCCAAATCTGTGAATTCTCAGGCCAAGTTCATGTGAGATAACATATGTCAACCCTTGTGAACTACACAGACCGACCTGTGTGAATGGCAGGGACATTATTATTTACATTCATTTGCAACTCTACAACCATGCCTCCCAACACCGTCCTTTTGCCAGAACATATATTTGAGAACCAAAGGCGTTATCTGACTTCTCACAGGTTATCTACTCCCAGATAACTTTTCTGATTTATCCCACTGCTCTTCCGGATGAGATAATACCTATAAAAACACTCTGCAAAGGAAAACGTACTACAAAGTAATGAGTTCAGGTAGCCTGACCCACCCCTTACTTCATCCGCCAGCAGCTCGGAGGCACTGTCACTCCACGTTGGAGTTTCTGTTCTCTGGTGTTGCTCTCTGATGACTATTAGTCCGTCCATGCACAAAGGTTTTCCCCTAAGTCCCACTGGACATGCAGCAAACAGCCGCCCCTGGATTGTCAGCTCCTTCGTGGGACCAGGTCCCCAGGAGGGGGACTGCTGTGGGAGCTCACAGACGCTCACTCCTCTGACACTAGCGTGGAAATCTGTCCCGGCCTCTTCAGCCCTGGGCCCTGCTGGCTCCGGCTCTGCCCTGCCAGCACCACCTCCACCCTGCTCGAAAGGGAGAACCAGCCCAGAGGAGAAGGAAAGGAAACGCCAGCCTCCAAAATACGCTCTGGGAAGAAGCCAAGACAAGTCGCCCTTCATCTTGCCTTGTCCCCTCTGCACCTGGGGACAAGATGGTGAAGACAGACTGGGATGGGCAAGAAAAGCTGGACCGCGGACGGAAGGGGAGCCTGCATCTGCGGGATGTTTTTGCCAGATGCAAAAATGTTGGTCCAGAACAGTGCTTGCTCTGGAGCCAGCTGCTGTCCAGGAGGCAGGCCACCCAGGCAGCCAGAAGCTGAGCCCCGGAGCACGCGGCCAGCAGTCACTGGCCAGACTCCCACGGGACTGTGCAAACCGTCTCCTGGGTTTGGTCGCCCGGCAGAGTGACTTTGCTTTCACTTCTGGGGGCTAAGCCGATGCCCAGAGTTTGATTCTGTCTGTTTCCCCCAGTAGCTTCAATTTAGAGAGAAACTGAGAAACCTGTTATGAAGACAGATGAAGGCTTCTGTGCTGTTCCTCTTCTGTCACCATTTCTGGAGGAAAACCAAGCGATACTCAGCTCCACAATGCAACTGGAACTGATAAGAAATGATTTGCTTTTTTAAGTCCTCTAACTTCATGCTTCCGGCGCTGAATTATTTGAAGCCGGGCTTCAGACTCTGAGAGCGCTCAGCCAGCAATCTCTCAAGCCCGGATCTGTGCTCGTGAGTGACACCCTGTTATCAGAGACGCTGCCTCGGGTGCTCAACTTCTCAATTCATGCCTGGTGTGGTTGTAATTCTTCCAGTTAGTGGCTTCCATGGAAACGGTGTGAGATTGATGGGTCATTTTCTGGTTGGGCATTACCTAACCATTAATGGACGGAGGAAGTGACCCTGAACCAGAGGTCTGAGAGCCTCTGCTTTCCAAACCCCTCTCTATCTCAGCAGTTTCTCAAGTTCAAGGAAGCATGTGACAGTAGGGTATGAAACATCAGGGTGGGGGCTCTGCTGGCACCAGTGGCAATTGTGGAAGTAGATTTTTATCTAAAGAAGCAGGAATGGGAGGCTATGGCTTAGAATGGCAGGAGGGATCAGTGTCTACACGTCAATCTGTCTACATGGACACACATACGTGCACATTCACGGGGAGGGAGGAGGTACCACTAAATGTATATAAATTTTAAGAAAGGGGAAAAAACTGTATTAAACTTGTAATAGTATGTAACAGTAATGAAAGATGAATACAAGTCACATTTGACTTCTGCCATTACAAGAGGTGCTCAAAGTGGTCACCATCAGTGTCCAGACACTTCCAATTGTGGCACACTGCTGCTTGAGTGACATTGCTGTGTGACGCCTCCCAGATCTTCGCCTGTGCACGTCACACACAGTGCTGTCATCCCAGGCTTATCACAAACGCCTGCAGTGCGCAGCTGGGAGGCGTGGTGGAGGTTCTGCTTCTGCCATTTTCTTTGACTGTCCTGCCTGTCACGTTCGGTTGATTAACACCATCTTCTGAGTGAACGTCACACTACACCTTGCTCCTGTAATTCAATTCAACTTCAGAAAGTAACAGACGGGTAACAGCTTGTCAAATGTGTATACATTTTTTTGGCAACCCCGGTATATCTCTGTTCATATGTACATATAACAGAGAAGAAAATGTGCTTACCTGCTATGGCCCTCATGTTTGTAACTGGTCATCAAGCTGTATTTGATATTTACCACTTGGTTTTCTCGCTTTATACCCACCCTTAGCTAGTTGGGGGTGCTTTCTCTGATGGGGTGATTCAAACTTTCATTCCCAAAAGGTCTGGATTCTCAGTGGCCCTACCTGTTTTAGGTTGCTGTAGTTTCCTAGTAAAGTTTACTATTAGTTATGAAATTACCCTGAAGAATAGCAAATGGGCTAAGCCTAGGGAACTATATCGTGAGATCCCTCAAGAGCACAAAGGGCCTCGGTGAAGGTCATGATCATTATCTTCAAGGGGAGCAGGTCACTGTGACTGTGTGTGGTGAGCTGGATTTAACTAGATTTGGGGTTTTGCCAGGTCAGTAGGAATGAGGGAAAGGGGCTCTGGGAGTTGGGGGCCATATCCAAGAACATGCCTGTAATGATGAGCTCCGAGAGCCAAACTGGATGAGGGAAGAACAGGCCTGTACAGGGAACAGAATGTGAAAAGGTGGGAGGAAGGAAGGAGAAGTATTATGACTCTACCTGGGTTATTCCGCAGTTTGGGCGTGTGTGTTTGTTTATAAGTTCACTACTAGCATTTTGGAGACTGTATGATTTTTTTAGAAAGGCAGATTTCATTTATTATGAAGATTTATGATGATTTATTATAACTCGTGAGGGCATGGGTATCATGAAGGACAGCAGATTGTCATAGTTGACAGTGGCTTTCCTGGGGTGAACCTGCCTGGGGTGGAACCAGAGTCCTGCCCCTTACTCTCTGGCAGGTTGTGCAACCTCAGTTTTGTCACCTGTAAACTGACAATAGTAAGAGTGTCCATCACAGGGGACGAGTTAACGTTTACTTGGTGCTTAGAGTGTGCCCAGCACATAATAAATGCTCATCAAGTATGACCTCTTGCTGGTGGAATGAATGAATGTTTTTATGCTGTGCAATGCCGTGGTTTTAATCCTAATTCCATCCTGAAATAGCTGAGAGATCTTGCTTGATTTTTACTTTGTTATATGTGTCTAAGCAAGATCATAGTTTCTGGCCCAAAGTGCACTGCCTGGGAAAGCAGACCTTCAGAACTTTTCTTCTTTCTTCCTCCTAACATTTTGTTCTTTGAGGCTCCCTGAGTTCCATAAGGATTTCCTTTCCTCCTTTCAATGTTCCCTCCACAATATGTAGGGTCCTCAGGGTTTTCCTACAATCCCAAGTCTCTGAAGGACTCAGAGAACACTCGCAAGGTGTCTGCTCTCCTCTCCCACAACTAACCTATCTCCTCTCCCCTCACTCTCTCCCCTCACTCTCTCCCCTCACTCTCTCCCCTCACTCCTCTCCCCTCACTCCTCTCCCCTCACTCTCTCCCCTCACTCTCTCATCTCACTCTCTCACCTCACTCTCTTCCCTCACTCCTCTCCCCTCACTCTCTCACCTCACTCCTCTCCCCTCACTCTCTCATCTTACTCCTCT
>CAUYRH010087571.1:0-15481 GCA_963574655.1 Perodicticus potto
GGGCGTTGTGGTGGGTGCCTGTAGTCCCAGCTACTTGGGAGGTGGAGGCAAGAGACTCGCTTGAGCCCAGGAATTGGAGGTTGCTGTGAGCTGTGATGCCACAGCACTCTATCCAGGGTGACAGCTTGAGGCTCTGTCTCAGAAAAAAAAATATTTGAAATAGTTTCCAGTTTATAAATAATCTTATAATATTTACCCTTCTTTTTATCCTTATAATAATCCTCTAATGTAACCATTAAACCCCACTTCTTTACAGAAAAATGTAGCTCAGAAGTCAGATAATTTGACCAGGTATAGTGACTGATGCCTATAATCCCAGTCCTTTTTAAAAAAATTAGTAGGGAAACAGGAAGATCCCTTGAGGCAGGAGTTTGAAGGTATAGTAAGGCATGTTCTTGCCACTGCTCTCCAGCCTAGGTGACAGAGTAAAATCTTTTCTCAAAAATAAATGAACGACTGAATGTATGTCAGGTAAATTGGCTGAAATTGTTAACGTTGCTTTTTTTGGAGAAGGGGAGAGATAGAGTCTCACTTTGTCACCCTCAGTAGAGTACTCACAGCAACCTCAAACTTCTGGGCAGAAGTGATTCTCTTGCTTCAGTCTCCCAAGTAGCTGGGACTATACAGGCTCCCGCCACAATGCCTAGCTGTTTTTAGAGATGAGATGTCGCTCTGACTCAGGCTGGTCTTGAACCTGTAGGCTCACGCAATCCACCCACCTCGGCCTTCCATAGTGCTAGGATTACAGGCATGAGCCACCGGGTCCGGCCATTACACTGCTATTAAGAAGCAAAGGTGGCTCGGCGCCTGTAGCTCAACTGGCTAAGGCGCCAGCCACATACACCAGAGCTGGCAGGTTTGAATCCAGCCCAGGCCTGCCAAACAACAATGACAGCTACAACCAAAAAATAGCCAGGCGTTGTGGCAGGTGCCTGTAGTCACAGCTACTTGGGAGGCTGAGGCAAGAGAATCGCTGAAGCCCAGGAGCTAGAGGTTGCTGTGAGCCGTAATGCCACGACACTCTACCCAGGGCAATAGCTTGAGGCTCTGTCTCAAAAAGGGAAAAAAAAAAAAAAAAAAAAGCAGCAGCAAAGGTAAATATAAACCTGTATTTGCTGACTCTAAATTCCTTTTTATACCTACCTTAGTGTTAGAATAGAAATATACTGAAGAAACTTCCCTTATCTATTAGCACCTTATTTTAAGTATTATAAAAACTGTACTTTAAAACATGTCTTAAAATGATACTGCTTTGAACATTTAACTGTAATTATTTATTTTAAAAACAATGTTACCACTAGCAAATATGACAGTGACAATAATTTTGTCATTATTAAAACAGTGTTCATTGGTTTTTTCTACTTATGAAAAGATCCCAATGGCAGGGGTTCAAAACATGCCATCCTAAACTACGACTTTTGGCAAAGGATTATTTTGAGCTGATTATCTTGGCAAATAGGAAACATAGGAGAATACAGAGACGTTACCCTTTTATGAGAGTATTTTCATGTATAACAGAAATCTCCATTTTTAAGGGTGTCTCCACTCTGTACCAGCAAGAGAATGACTACTCCTAATCAACAGAAACTCTTATCAATCTGCATAACAAACTTTACCTTTGTTTAGAGTGCTTTTCCTTGTCATTTCATCACAGCTGGATCTCCCCCACATTCTCCTTTGTTTTAGTGGATGGTATTTAAGCCACCCGTTAGAAGAGTATCTTATGCATATGAGGCATACATGTTAATTAAACATTTGTTTTACTTGTTAACTATCTTTTGTTACAGGGGCCTATCCTAAGAACTTTGAAGAGTAATGAGAAAATTATTCTCCTCCTCCATGTTCTTCAGAAAAACTCTGAATAATGCAGAAAATCTTTTAAAAATAATTCAACCATAATACCACTTAACCACCTCAGCTGACATCACAATTTCTTTCCAGGAAAATGTTTTAAAATAAGTTACTTTATACCTACTTTTCTACCCAATGATGGTTCCCAAAATCTACTGACAGAATACATAGTCTTGGGAATTTATAGCTGAGACAAGTAAGTGTGTCACCAAAGACCATCAACAATAACTTTTGATATCAAAAGAACACATGAAGCAATCAGTATAGTACATCTAACAAACTTAACAGAGATTTGATTTTTACATCTCTTACCTGGTTATTTTCTTCATCCTCAAATACAAAATCTTGCTGCATAACTTCATTGTCTAAATTAGTGCTAGTCACAGGTTCTGAACAGTCTCTGTTACTTTCACTGGCATTAATAATATCATCAGCAATATCAACCCTAGTAATGAAGATTAAAAATTCAGATCAGGCCAAATGTTGAATATATAATGCCTTTGGAATAAATAAATAGCAATAATGATCTGAAACTTTCACTTATTACAGAAAATGTGTCCCTTTCATAAAAATGCACACTTTTTTGTTCTTGCTAAATTAAATTATAAAATCTGCTAAGTTTTTGTCTTTCCTTTTGACATTGTTAGGGACCTTGTTTGTAATCCCCTCTGAAAATTTTCAGAAGCTAATCAATGGCTTTTAAAATAACTTCCATGCCAAAATAATCATTTTCCTTACAAATACACACTCCCACATAATGCCTTCTATGTCTTGATTAAATACAAGTCTACTAAACATCATAGTGTCCAACACCTTATCAACTACAACAGGAACAACTTCCTACTGCAGATACTCAATCTTTCACACTTCAGAATATGCAAAAACAATGCAGTTTTTGTTTACAAAGATGATACCACTACCAACCAACAGAATATAAGTTATTTCCCCAGTGGTGAAAATAAGAATATTATTCTAGAATTAACAGCACAGATTTTTAGGATCCCTAACTAAGCTAAGACAAACTCCAAGGAATCTGTTTATATGCTTTGAAATATGTTCCCACTATTTCCAACTTTTACACACTGCTTTTTTCCTTAATATTCTACACAATTACTCCGTATGAATCCAGTTGTGTCAGTTCTAATCATGCCTTCAGAGCACATAAACCAGGACCATCACATAGAGCAGCAGTGACTGGGGGTATCATTCATAGCATACTTGTATTTGTACAATATGGTATTCTTAAAAATAAACATTCCAACTACTGGTTTTCCTATCCACTAATATTTTTCAGCTTCATTTTATATTTAACAGCTATTCTAGTTAGTCAGCCTTCTTAAAAATCATCTTTAAAAAAACAATGTGGCTTGGCACCTGTACCTCAGCGGTTAGGGCACCGGCCATAAACACTGAGGCTAGTGGGTTCAAATCCAGCCCAGGCCTGTTAAAAACAATGACAACTACAACAACAACAAAAAAAATAGCCAGGCGTTGTGGCAGGTGCCTATAGTCCCAGCTACTTGGGAGGCTGACGTAAGGGTATCGCTTAAGCCCAAGTGTTTGAAGTGGCTGTGAGCTGTGATGCTATTGCACTCTATCAAGGGCAACATAGTGAGACTCTGCCTCAAAAAAACAAAAAAACTTTACCTAATCCTAATCATCTATTTCTTTTGCCTTCTTATGAATCTTCCAAATTTCAGTACATCCTTCTAATCAGTCCCCAAAATAAAAACTGACATATGAAAAATATGAAATTATTACCCTGTGGTCTCTGAGAGAAGCACATACATATCCTGAAGTACGGGGCGAGGGTAACAGGAAAGAAAGTGAGGCTTTCCTCCATTTAAAGGTGACAGGTAAGATGCAGAGCAAACTAACATTATACATTAATTACAGGTACTTTTAAACTTACACAAATCCAACTACAGGTTAAATATCCCTTATCTGAAATGCTTGGAATCAGAAGTGTTTCAGATTTTGGAATATTTGCGTTATACCTGCCAGATGAGCATCCCTACTCTGAAAATCCAAAATTTGAAATGCTCCAATGAGCATTTCTTTTGAGTATCATGTTAGTGCTCAAAAAGTCTTGATTTTCAGATTAGGGGTGCTCAACCTATATTAGTAACAAACCTAAAAAAATGTGGGGAAGGGAAGAGGCTGGTGGGCAGGAGATCACAGAAGCAAAAGATGATTCTGCCCACTATTTCACTCAGTGACCACATGCACTAGAGTGATGTAAACCTACTCTCACATACACAGATCTATCTGTCCAGACCATTACACACCCCTAACAGTGTAACCATCTCCTGCATAGAGTATAACTTTTAAAAATTACTTTTCATACAACATAATCCACAAAATCATTACTTCATTTAGAGTTCAAGAAGGAAAACCTGGCTATGTTGGACCTAATAAAAGATACTTTATGAAAAAGTTATGACATTTTTGGTATCATGGATGCACATACAAATATACACAAAGTCACTTTTCACATTGACTTTCAGCAAACCCCACGACAGACGAGACTCCATTATTTACATACAAATTTACACAAAATCACTTTTTACACTTGATCTTAGCCAAAAGGCCAAGAAGCCATCACAAAGTCACTTTTTACACTGTGACTTTCAACAATCCCCAAGACAGATGAGACCCCATTATTTAAATAAAAAGTTTTAAGTAACAAGACAGTTTTGCAACAAACAACAAATAACAGTAAAATGGTTCTTACTGGTTATTAGATCCTTCCCCATCACAATTATTACTTTCTGCTTCATTATTACACACCAGACTTTGCTGCTGTAAATTCTTAAGATCATGATCTATGCTGCTCTGCAGATCAAAAAGGTGCTGTTCCACAGCTGCTCTAATTGTTCTTTCTAAAATGCTACATAACAGAACACATTATAGTGAGAAAGAGTCACTCTACCTGGATAGGCCACATAAACAAAATGTTGAAATCCATACCAGTAAAACAAATTATTATGGCATTTAAATGAGTAAACCAAAGTGTAAAAAGAAATAGATAATACTGGCTAAAATTTTAAGGTGAAATCTATCCAAATAGATGAACCTATATAAATCAACCATAATGTCACAATCATGACTCGGGTGAGAAGAACAGTTGTCCCTATAATTCATTCCTCCTTATACAGAAGGCCATTTAAATAGTTAAGACTTTTCAAAATTTCATTTATAAAACAAAGTATTTATCAACACTCAGCAAAATAAAAGAAACTACGAGTACTGTTCATTTTTTGTGTCTGGTGATTACATGGGTTATTTGCTTTTTACTAATTTGTTTTGCTATACATTTGTCTACTTTATAGAGAAAACTTAAAGCTCTATCAACATTTTCAATTACTTCAAAGTATAAAAAAATCATCTAAAGAAAGCTCATCTCATTTTGTATAACAGGGAAATGGATGCTTTCATTTGTTCCTACAGTACATGAAATACTAATTTACTGCCTATCTACAATCTTTCCTCTAACGTAAACATAATGCACAATTTTAATTTCTACAGCTTAGTAATATTTTGAAATTTTAAAAATTTGTCTTCTACAAGTATACTACTTACTCTGCAGAGGCTGGTAACATGCTGATGGGAGTTATATGGGCACTGTAATCAAAGGAAGAAATTAGCTATAAAATTTTCAATATGAAATGACTACAACTTGTGTTGAAAACTGCCACATTTGCATTACCATGACACAACCAGAAATGCATGCACTAAGTTTTATGTTATATTTATTTTAAAATAGAGTTTTCAGGCTCGGTGCCCGTATCTCAGGGGTTAGGGCGCTGGCCACATACACGGAGGCAGGCAGGTTCAAACCCAGCCCAGGCCTGCTTAACAACAATAACAACTGCAACAAAAAAAATAGCTGGGAGTAGGGCACCAGCCCCATATGCCAGAGGTGGTGGGTTCAAACCCAGCCCCGGCCAGAAACTGCAAAAAAAAAAAAAAGAAAAAGAAAAGAAAAGAAAAATAGCCGGGCGTGGTGGCAGGCGCCCCTGTAGTCCCAGCTACTTGGGAGGCTGAGGCAAGAGAATTGCTTAAGCCCAAGAGTTTGAGGTTGCTTTAAGCTGTGGTATCACGGCACTCTACCAAGGGCGACATAATGAGACTCTGTCTCAAGAAAAAAGAAAATTGTACCCTCAATGAATCCCCAACAATTAAAAAAAAAAAAAAAAGAAAGAAAATGGGGCAACAGACTTGAATAGGCATTTCGTAAAAGTAGGAATCAGCCAACATATTCATGAAAAGGAGAGGGCCTTTATTAAAATGACAAAGAAATTCTATTATACATCCACCATATTAGTTAATAGCAAGTGTTGGAAAGGATGTAAAGCAACAGAAACTGTCATACACTGCTAGTGGAGATATAAAGTAGAATAAGTACTTTGGGAAATAATTTGGCAATATTTACCAAAGTTGAAGATAGGTGCATATCTTCATGTGCACACAAATGTACACCAGAAGATGTATATGAGAACATCCATAACAATATTATTCATAACAGTCAAAACATAAAAACAATCAAATTGTTCAGCAACAGAAAAAAGAATTAAGTTTGGTGCAAGCATATAATAGGATACTTTAAAGCAATAATATGAACCACAGTGACAATGCAACAATATGGATTAATCTCGCATAAAATGTTTAGTGAAAAAAAAAATCAAAAATATATAGTCTTATTTTCATAAAGCTCAAAAGCATACAAGGAAGGGATTGTATGCATGAGTATAGGGATCACCTTAGTAAGGAAGGAGAGGCTCAGCATTAGATTTGTGTAGTGATTACACGGATTATTTGCCCTTTTTTTTTTTTTTTGGTAGAGACAGAGTCTCACATTATCGCCCTCGGTAGAGTGCCATGGCATCACACAGCTCACAGCAACCTCCAACTCCGGGGCTTAGGCAATTCTCTTGCCTCAGCCTCCCAAGTAGCTAGGACTATAGGCACCCGCCACAACACCCAGCTATTTTTCTGTTTTGCAGTTCGGTCAAGTTTGGGTTTGAACCCTCCACCTTTGGTATATGGCGCCAGCGCAGCGCCCTACTCGATGATCCAGAGACGCCGCCCCAATTACTTGCTTTTTAATAATTTGTTTTGCTACATTTGTTTAGCAAAATGGGCGTTTCTGTATTTATAATTTATTTCCCAATATAAAAAGGAAAAAATAGCTGTAAAAAAAGATTCCAGAGTCGAATTTTCAAATCGCTAAGACAGGGCCTAAGAGTCTACTTTTTTCCCCCAAAGACAGTCATACTCTGTCATCCAGGCTGGAATGCAATGGTATGATCATAGCTCACTTGAAGCCTCAAATTCCTGGCTCGAGTGATCTTCCTCCCTCAGGCCGCCCTCTGCCCCCACCATCACTTAGGACTACAGGCACACACCTGGTCATGCCTGGCGAATTGTTTCATTATTTGTAGAGATGTGGTCTTGGTATGTTGTTCAGGCTGGTCTCAAATTCCTTGCCTCAAGTGATCCTTCTGCCTCCACCCTCCAAAGTACTAGGATTACCAGTGTGAAGCTGGCCTGAGTCTACATTTTTAACGCTTATTATGATTCTTTACTCTTTACTAACATACTAGTAAATTTGAGTAACAATGACCTAGACCTACTTCTACCCTCCAAAAAGAATAAAGTTTAATAAGATTTCCAGTTATCCAAAGGAGCCAAAAAAGAGGCAAAAGTTCTAACAGACTTAAATTGGATAGATAGGCAGTGTAGTTGATTATTTTTGCTTCCTACTCATTTTAATTGCTACTGTAAATACAAACTATATATAGAAGTAGTAATCAGCAAGCTGGATTATTAGTGCAATAGTAAAGATTCTTTAGCCCTGAATATGCTGTGACAATCAAAGTAATAACCCCTTTTAAAAAGTAATCTACCACACAGACACAGTTAATGAATCAAATAAATATCTTGTACTTTCAGAGTCAGATTGTCAGTCACAAAGCCACACACAAAATTGATTTTACAACTTTGTTCTCTAAGCTTCTGAAGGAAGATTTCACAGATTTTAATTATTTTTTATTTTCAGACTTTTGTCAAATTCTACAGATAAAAAGCCCTCAGGTAAAAACCAGGGCTTATACCTATGGATATAAAAAAGACTTATCAATCTACCTATGTGTCTATAACTAAACTGAACAGGTATCACAAGGATGTAAGTTCTAATTAAGAAAGATACAAGATATTAACAATTACTGATCTATTTCAGGTCAATTATTCAGCTTCCACAGGCAGATGACATAAAGACCACCTCAAAACATTAATAGTGTTCACTAAACCCTAGACAAGGAAGACTAGTCTAAAAGGACAAACGATAAATCACAAAGGACAAACATTTTAAAGTTTTCTATCAAGTATAACTAAGACTGCAGTCATTCTCTCCCTGTTAACTCTACTTTTAAATCTGCCTACAATCACATATCCTTCTTGAAAACCGAAGATCAATCTTGTAACCACTTATTCCAATTACTAATTTTTTGTAACTCAAACAAAAATTATCATAAGGAACTACTATTACAATTTCCCAATTGCAAATATTTAATGGTACAAACAATATTTCAATAAACGTACTGCACAACTCATCCTCAATTAAACAAACCTGGTAAGGATCACTTTACCTGTGCAACAGAGACTTGCAAGCCATTCTGAAGACCCTGAAATCTCCCAACTAAAATATCAAATAAAGAGATTTCACTTCAAACACAGTAAAGGAGGGTGGTGGGCTAATAAAAATTGCTGAGCAATTTCAGTGCTGAGTCCTCCCAAATACATTTAAATGACACTTTAGACTGCATGCAATAGATCACTACTGACGAGGTACCAAATCAATAATCCAAATTGCTTTATAAATACTTTACTTTCCAAGAGATAGAGAAAGGAGGACAAAATTTTAGATCTGGCTAGAATTTTTACAAAAACAGGCTTAGGTCAGGCGGCACCTGTGGCTCAAAGGAGTAGGGCGCTGGCCCCATATACCAGAGGTGGTGGGTTCAAACCCCGCCCCCCACCAAAAACAAACAAAAAAAACCCTGCAAAAATAGGCTTAAATCTAATCCCCCAAGATAAACAGAGACACTAATCTACTTGTTTTCATTAGTTATACTACTATAAGCCGGGGTATAAATTATTACAAATATGAAATTGCTAAAACAGATCTACCACAGGTAGAATATTATTGTTCAATTATACAATTTCAGAAAACCATTAATGGTTAATTTCTTTCTTTTTTTTAAGACAGAGTCTCACTATGTCCCTCTGGGTAGAGTGTCATGGCATCACAGCTCATAGCAACCTCAAACTCTTGGGCTTAAGTGATTCTCTTGCCTCAGCCTCCCAAGTAGCTGGGACTACAAGTGCCCACCACAATACCGGCTATTTTTGTTGTTGTTGTTGCAGTTGTCATTGTTATTTAGCTGGCCCAGGCTGGTTTTGAACCCACCAGTCTTGGTGTATGTGGCTGGCATCGTAACCACTGTGCTACCAGTGCCAAGCCAAGGGTTAATTTTTCAAATCTAAAAATTGGATGACTTCCAATTAAGTCATGCCATAACCATACCATACACTGAAAAGCTATGGTTTCAAAAACTGAAATATATAAAACAAAACACCACATACACCTCTAAAACCGAAAGTAAAAATCCTTTCCTCTCTTTCCTCATCAATGTGGGAGTACTCTATACTTATGATGAGAGCATATTGAAAAGATTTTTGAATATCACAAAGTTAGTCAAAAAGCTGATATATTTAAAATACATCTTTAAAATAATAAATACATCGTTTACAAGATGGGGGGGGGAAATGTCAATATTCGTCATGTGCCAGTCCTTTTCCTTATGACCCAGAGCATACATAAATCCTACTTTTTTCCACCTAACATTTCTGAAACTCCCAACCAAATTACTACTGACTCCTTTTTAAAACACTCTTTAATGGTACCTGGATTGAAAATGTGAACTGATAAAATCTATCAAAGGAAATCTTTTGCAAACTATCTGATTCAATGGATAAGAGGTAAGAAAAAAGATAACTATTATACAACAACACAGTTATCATGCCTTTCTAGTCACATTTAAAGGCACATTTTCAACAAGGCAACCACAAAATGAAGTGGAGATGGATCTTAAAACTCTAACCTCTGGCTCAGTGTCCATAGCTCAGTGGTAAGGGCACGGGCCGCATACCCCAGGGGTGGTGGGTTCAAACCTGGGCGGGGCCTGCAAAAAACCACAATGACAACTACAACAAAAAACTAGGTGGGCACTGTGTGGGTGCCTATAGTCCCAGGAAGTCTTGGAAGGCTGGGGCAAGAGAATCGCTTAAGCCCAGGCGGTTGAGGTTGCTGTGAGCTGTGACGCCACAGCACTCTACCAAGAGCAACATAGTAAGACTCTGTCTCAAAAAAAAAAACAAAACTCTAAGCTCAAAGCTCATTCTAAACCACTTCCACCTACTTTCTTTCCTGTACTTCATCTAAAATTAAAAATGAGAAACCAATGAACTGGCTCGGCGCCCGTAGCTCAGTCAGTAAGGCACCAGCCACATACACCGAGACTGGTGGGTTCGAGCCCAGCCTGGGCCTGCTAAACAACAAATGCAACCAAATAATAGCTGGGCATTGTGGTGGGTGCCTGCAGTTCCAACTACTCAGGAGGCAGAGGCAAGTGAATCACTTACGCCCAAGAGTTTGAGGCTACTGTGAGCTGTGATGCCACAGCACTCTAAGATGGGCGACATAGGGAGACTCTATCTCAAGAAAAAAAAAAAAAGAAAGAAAGAAAGAAACCAAGGAACTTACAAGAAAGAAGCCCCAACATCAGCAACCCACCAAAAAAAAATGTATTTTCATTCTTTCTGAATTCCAGGCCTTACCAAGACATCAGAAACACGATTCTAAATAAACTTGGTAATACGAAATAATTATTTCTTGATCTGTGGTTCTGTAAACCATAAGCACAAATTAAAAATCACCTACCAAGCCAAAATAAAGCTTTCTAAAACTGCTTAGTAAAAGATTTTAAAGCACAGGAGAGGAAGTTAAGAACTTCTCCATCTCTCTTAAAAATTTTTAAATGTAAAGAGTCCGATAAAATGTGTACATTTAAATACAAAGCTAAATGACAAATATGTGATTATACAGTAACAATTTAGAAATAACCCTGAGATTTCCATGGTATGCACAAATGAAACTAAACCTCAAGATCCACCAAAATTACTACTTTTTCATGTACTCTAGGCAGCTCATAACCTGAACCTTACCATTTTGCCCACTCTGAACACAGCTTAACTCTTAACAAAGTAATAGCTAATGGCAAACAACCAAAAAATAGCATAGGCATAAACAGACCAATCAATACAACTCATGCAAAAATATTAAAACTATTATAAAAATATATATATATATGTTAAAATTACCTGGTTCTAAAGAGTAGTCTGAGAGTGTCCTCAAGATACTTTCTATGAAAGGTGCAAACTATCTTCATGACAGAGTAGAACTTCCATACTTGACTACTTCTTTAAGTTAACCTAATTTTCTTTTTCTTATTTTTTTTTTTGAGACAGAGTCTCACTTTGTCACCCTAGCTAGAGTGCCACGGCGTCATAGCTCAATGCAAAATCCTGGGCTAAGCATTCTCTTCCCTCGGCCTCCCAAGTAGCTGGGAATACAGGCGCCTACCACAACACCCAGTTATTTTTAAAGACGGGGGTCTTTGCTCTGGCTCAGGCTGGTCTCAAACCCGTGAGCTCAGGCAATTTACCCGCCTTGGCCTTCCAAGTGCTGGGATTACAAGCATGAGCCAACACGCCCGGCCCTAAATTGACCTAATTTTCACAGACCAGACATGCACCACATATGCATATCAGTACCATAGGCCTAGTTCCTTACAGTGGCCACATCCATATGTTGACCAGTTTGTTACAGTCCCTTGGGTGGTGAGAGGTACAGAGGTTCTAGTACTTGCTTTTTTTACTGTGCTAATTTTCATATCATGTTAAAAAATTTTAATTGGGGCTTGGTGTCTGTAGCTCAGTGGCTAGGGTGCTCCACATACACTGGAGCTGGCAGGTTCAAATCCAGCCTGGGTCTGCTAAACAACAATGACAACTACAACCAAAAAATAGCTAGGCATTGTAGCAGGCACCTATAGTCCCAGTTACTTGGGAGGCTGAGGCAAAAGAATCACTTAAGTCCAAGAGTTTGAGGTTGCTGTGAGCTGTGATGCCATAGTACTCCACCCAGGGCAACAGCTTGAGATGCTGTCTCAAAAAAAAATATATATATATATTGAGAGGCATTAAACTAAGATGGCTCCAGAAGCCCAAGGTTAACAGTAAGATAACCAATCAAAACCTGCCAGCTAGGCTCGGCGCCTGTGGCTCAACGGGCTAAGGCGCCAGCCACGTACACCTGAGCTGGGGGTTCGAATCCAGCCTGGGCCCGCCAAACAACGACGGCTGCAACCAAAAAATGGCCAGGTGTTGTGGCGGGTGCCTGTAGTCCCAGCTACTTGGGAGGTGGAGACAAGAGACTCGCTTGAGCCCAGGAATTGGAGGTTGCTGTCAGCTGTGATGCCATGGCACTCTATCCAGGATGACAGCTTGAGGCTCTGTCTCAAAAAAAAAAAAAAAAACCTGCCAACTAATCTCTTAAGTAGGAACTTTCTACTAGATCACACCCAAATGCCTAGCACAGGCCTAGCCAACGAAGTTATTTCTTTATTTCCACAGTCAGCTTATAAGAGCTCAATGCTCTCACACTGCTAAAGCAGAGTACTCTGAACTTGTAGTTCTGAGGACTACCTAATTAACAAATTCTTTAATGCTCAAATAAACTCTGTGAACTCATTCTAGAAAAAGTGCTTTGAAGGGTAAACTAGGCACTGGCATGCATGCATAGCTACCCAAGGGGAGTACTTTGAAGGTGACCATAGTGATATTCAGCAATGAGATATATAACACTTTTTCTAGGATGAATTCGTGAACTTAATTGTCTGATCTTGTATTTCCTCAGCAAACTATATAGTTTGAAGGCTCACATATTTATCTTCCACCAAACAGAATACAAACACAACTCAGCCGAACAAGTATTACTTTTCCTATACTATCCAATAACATATTCCTCATTTCCAACTAAGACTTCATTAGGATAGCCTTTACCATCCATATTGCTATCAAAAGCCATTTCACAACCACTTAGACATTCTCTAAGAAGACTGAGGCTTTTTCTTCAGCTCTCCTTCCAAACCATCACCAGCATTACCTGTAATGGTCCATTCACAGCAATGTAGACTTTTTCTTAGCATGTATCTCAGAACTCTTCCAGCCTCTACAGCTATTAACTGGTTCCAAAGCCATGTTCAAATTTTAGGTATTTGTTACAGCAGCAGCATTCCTAGTTCTAAGCACCAATTTTCTGTCTTCGTTCATTCAGGGTACTGTAACAAAATGCCATAAACTTGGGCAGCGCCTGTGGCTCAAAGGAGTAGGGCGCTGGCCCCATATGCCAGAGGTGGAGGGTTCAAACCCAAACCCGGCCAAAAACAAAACAAAACAAACAACATAAAAAAAACCCAAAAATACCATAAACTGGGTGGCTTATAAACAGTAGAAATTAATTTCTCACAGCTCTAGAGGCTGGAAATCCAAGATCAAGGGACTTGTAGATTCAATGTAGAGTCAGAGCCCATTTACGGACTTTTCTCTATGTCATCACATAGTGAAAGGGGTGAGGGTTCTTTCTCAGGCCTTTTACAAGTCTCATTCATGAGGGTCCTGCCCCCATGACCTAATCACCTCCCAAAGGCCCCACCTTGTAATACCCTCCTTGGGGTAACGATCGGATTTCAATGTAAGAATCTGGAGAGGACACCAAATTTCTGATCACAGCCCAAAACATTATACGCAGGGAAAAAAATATGAGAATCGAGCAGCACCTGTAGCTCAAGGAGTAGGGCGCCAGCCCCATATACCGAGGGTGGCGGGTTCAAACCCGGCTCCGGCCAAACTGCAACAACAACAAAAAAATAGCCAGGGGTTGTGGTGGGCGCCTGTAGTCCCAGCTACTCGGGAGGCTGAGACAAGAGAATCGCCTTAGCCCAGGAGATGGAGGTTGCTGTGAGCCATGACGCCCCAGCACTCCACTGAGGGGGATAAAATGAGACTCTGTCTCTACAAAAAAAAAAAAAATATATATATATATATATATATAAAAGAGAATCACTAAGCTAGACATTTAAGAGAACTGCAAAAATGTAAAACAATGCCATTGAAAAAGTTGGGGGTAGGGCAGCGCCTGTGGCTCAAAGGAGTAAGGCACCGGCCCCATATGCCAGAGGTGGCGAGTTCAAACCCAGCCCCGGCCAAAAAACAAACAAACAAAAAAAATAGAAAAAGTTAGGGGTTATATTTAGAAAATAGTTACTTTTCTTAAAAAAAATTTTTACATTAACATGTAATGGATTTATTTTTGCTTTAAAAAACTAAATACTTTCCTGGTTTTAATTTCTGATATAATAAATATCATGGATATAATCCACAATAACAAAAGTTATTTAGGGTTTCAGTAACTTTTAAGTGTATAAAGGAGTTATATGTGGGTCACTATGAAAGTTTTAAGATAGACTATTTTATGGTCCATTATTGAACTCCCAAGAAACACAGTCAACAGTGTCCTTTCTGATTCACTAGCAGTTTCAACTTACTTGGCTAATGGGTGTTGCTGGGGGGGAGGGCTTCAATTATTTACGTCCATGTGGATTTTACATTCTAAATTTTTGTATATATCAAAATTTTCAACCCAGAAGAACAAAAAACATTTTACCACAAAAGCATTTGCACTAGAATGTTTATTGTGGCTCAATTCATAATTGCCAAGTCGTGCAACGAACCTAAGTGCCCATCAATTGATGAATGGATCAACAAACTGTGGTATATGGATACCATGGAATATTATTCAGCCATTAAAGAGATGGAGACTTTACATCTTTTACATTTACCTGGATGGAGCTGAAATACTTTCTTCTTAGTAAAGTATCTTTAAGAAGGGAAAAATAAATATCAAATGTACTCCATACTAATATAAAATAAATATATAAATAATTACATGTTCCTAAGAACAATAAAACACTATTACAGTTCAGTTGGGGAGGGTAGAGGGAAGCGGGAGGGGGGAGGAAGGAGAACATATAGCAGAAGGAGGGAGGACATGAGGCAGGATCTCACCTAATGTGCACATTTTAAGGGTGTGTAGCATGCCCATGGGTGAGGGTCTCTTCTACAAATAGTACTTTACCCTGGAGGTGAGAACAATGTAACCTAAATATTGTACCCTCATAATAATTTGAATAAAGTTAAAAAATAAAAATAAAAAAAAAACAAACAAAAAAAATTTGAGAAAGACTAACTTAAAATTAATAAGGAATAAGAAACTTATCACTTGGCTCGGCGCCTGTGGCTCAATGGGCTAAGGCGCCAGCCACGTACACCTGAGCTGGCGGGTTCGAATCCAGCCCGGGCCCGCCAAACAACAATGTCGGCTGCAACCAAAAAATGGCCGGGCTCTGTGATGGGCGCCTGTGGTCCCAGTGACTTGGGAGGCGGA
>CAUYRH010087573.1:0-10458 GCA_963574655.1 Perodicticus potto
TTTTTTTTTTTTTGAGACAGAGCCTCAAGCTGTCACCCTGGATACAGTGCCGTGGCATCATAGCTCACAGCAACTTCCAATTCCTGGGCTCAAGCGAGTCTCCTGCCTCTGTCTCCTCAGTAGCTGGGACTACAGGCGCCCGCCACAACACCTGGCGGTTTTTTTGGTTGCAGCTGTCATTGTTGTTTGGCGGGCCCGGGCTGGATTCAAACCGCCAGCTCAGGTGTACATGGCTGGTGCCTTAGCCCATTGAGCCACAGGCGCCGAGCCTAAACATTAATTTTTTAATTCAACTTGTTAATATTTTGTTTAGGATATTGAATCCTCATTTATAAGTGAAATATGTTTGTAATTTCTCCTTTATAATAATACATTGTCTCCAATTTTAGTATCAGGTGTATCCAGATTAAGTAGAATGATTTTGAAGTATTTCTTTTTTTTCTATTGTCTATAAGATTTGGCATGATCTGTTTTTTTGAAATTATCTTTTACTTTTATTTATAAATATTAGTTGTCTATTTTTTGAGACTTTGGAACAAAAATGATAATAAGAAGAAGTTAATGATGACTCCATACTGAACCTCAGAGTCAAAGCATTCTATAATAGACTTACCCTTATCTGACAATGTGAATGTTACTTTCTTTGCATTATTATTATTATTATTGCTTAATATTTCGATGCAGCAATCGTCTGATTTTTCTGAATGTATTTATCTTTGTTTGTTCTTTACGAGGTTTTTGTTTCTAGTCCTTACCTTAAACATTGTTGTTGTTATTAAATTTTAAGCCTTTTTAATTCTGTGAAGGCAAAAAGTGGAAACCTAATAAACACATGTATACGTAAAAAAAAATAAAAAAATTTAAAAAATAAATAAATAAATAAAAAATGTGATTGTTTATACACCATTGATGGGAGGAGAGTAAAAGTATGCAAACACTTTGTAAAACCATTTGGAATTATTTAAGAAAGGTTAAAGATATGTATCCCCAGGCGGCACCTGTAGGTAGGGTGCTGGCCACAAACACTGAGGTTGGCAGGTTCAAACCTGGCCCGGGCCAGCTAAAACAACAATGACAACTGCCACAAAAAAATAGCTGGGCGTTGTGGCCGGCGCCTGTAGTCCCAGCTACTTGGGAGGCTGAGACAAGAGAATCGCTTAAGTCCAAGGGATTGAGGTTGTTGTGAGCTGTGACGCCATAGCACTCTACCCAGGGAGACAGCTTGAGACTCTATTTCAAAAAAAAAGAAAAAGGAAAGAAAGAAAGAAAGAAAGAAAAAAATATGTATCCCCAGTGACCCAGAAATGCCACTCTATAGATAAATAAATTGTGGAATATCTACCCAATGGAATACTACGTTCTGATGAGAATGCACAGATCACAGCTACACACGACAGCATATATACATCTCATTGACATAATGTTGAGGCAAGACACGAAAAATACATCACATATGAATTCATTTATATACTGTTGCAAACAGGCAAAACTAAACTCTGTTATACAGGTTCACAGATGTAGGTGGCAAGGCAAAGAAAAAGGAGAATGAGGAAATCATGACCAAAAAAGTCAGAAAGGTGGTTCACTCTGGGGGCAGAGAGGGCAATATACTCAAGAAGGGGTCCACTCAGGGCTCTGCTGTCCTGGCGATATTGCTGTCTTTCAGGGACCAGCAAACTCTACAATGGGCCAAATCTAGTCTATTGCCTGTTTGTGTATGGCCATGATGCTAAGAATGGTTTTCGCTTTTTTAAGTGATTAAAAAATAAAAATAGTATTTTGTGACATAAAAATTATAAGAAATTCAAATTTTAATGTCCATGAATAAAGTTTTATTGGAACACAGTCACCCTCATTCATTTACCTATGGTCTATGGTTACTTTCACCACAATGATGGAGTTGACTAGTCATGATAGGGACCACATGGTGACTTGCAAAGCCTAAAATATTTACTATCTGGCCTTTTGCTGACATTACCCTGTTCTAGTTCTTGACCTGGCAGGCAAGTTTTTTGGTGTTTGCTTTATACTGTAGTACATCAATTCTATGAGACACTTTTTGTGCATGGTGTCTGGGTACTAGGTAAGGTTGCCAGGTATCCTGTGTTGACTTTCAAGATGCCTCCAAAATCCTGTATTTAACTTTTATTAAATAAAAAAAAAAATCACAAAAATTCAGCAGTTGGAGCTATTTTCCAATCACAGTGATTGGCTCTTAAATCACTTAAATGGTAACACTACTGAAAATCCTACTTCTGTGAATAAAGGTCTGAACAATTCCTCATGGCTTCTCCAACCTATTTGGCTGAGGGAAGACAAAAGGAGTGACTGTGGAGTAAAATTACTTATTTTTCATATTGAAGAAAGGAAAAGACTGTTTGTGGCCAAAGTCACAAGTCATGAACAAGTAGTCACTGTTAATTACAGGTAGTTTTGGGTTCTCACACATGCTTTGAAAATCAGCCAATAAGTGATAGCTTCACTTCAGTGACTGCACTTCTTAGAGTTAGCAAATCAATGACAGCGTCAAGCTTCCGAAAGTCAATAGGCAAATGAGCAAAGGTTTAAATATGCACATTAGAGAAGAAGATACCCAAATGTCCAATAAATGTGAAAGATGTTCAACCTCATCATTTATAGGGAAAAGCAAATTCAAACCATGTATCTCAATAATGGTTAATTTTATGTATCATTTAGGCTGGGCTATGGGATATGTGGAGAGCGTTATTGTTTCTAGAAGGGTCTATGAGGGTGTTTCCAGGAGAGATTGTTAGCATTTGGATCAGTAAACTGAGTAAAGAAGATCCTCCTTCACCAATGTGGGCAGACATCATCCTATCCACTAGGGGCCTGCTCAAAAAGAACAAAAAGGCTAAAAAAGAGCAATTTTTTCTTTCTTCTGGAGCTGAGCCATCTGTCTTCTATGGCTCTGGGACATGGAAGCTCATGGTTCTTGGGCCTTGGGACTCCGAGACTTAGCATGATCCCCACTCTGGTTCTCAGGCCTTTGGCCTCTGACTACAAGTCACACTATTGGCTCCTTGGTTCTTCTACCTTCAGACTGGGACTGAATCACACCATCAGTTCTCCTGCTTGGCTCTCTAGTTTGCAGAAGGCAGCTCATGGGATTTCTCAGTTTCATGGGAAATTGGTGAGCCAATCTCCTTTTATCTGTCTATATCTCTATCTATGTATCTTTTTGTTTTTGTTTCTTTTGAGAACTCTGATTAATGCAATCATATAATATCAACTTGGTATTTAAAATATATAATTATTTATATACTGCTGATGGGAGTGTGAAATGATGCAATCACTCTGGAAAACCATTTAGAATTATTTAGGAAAGTTTAAAGATATTCATCTTCTGTGATCCAGAAATTCTAGTCCTTTAGGCATACTACGAGAAAAGATAAGTAAATCAGGGAATATGCTCAGTTATCACTGAATAATAAATGCCTAGTCTTGAAACTCAGCAAATCAACAATGGCCATCTCCTAAAACTCAAAGTCAGGAAGGCCCACCAGTAGCTGTTGCCAATAATCCTAGCACTTTTTTTTTTTTTTGTAGAGACAGAGTCTCACTTTATCACACTCGAGTGCCGTGGCGTCACACAGCTCACAGCAACCTCCAACTCCTGGGCTTAGGCGATTCTCTTGCCTTAGCCTCCCGAGTAGCTGGGACCATAGGCACCCGCCACAACGCCGGGCTATTTTTTTGTTTTGCAGTTCAGCTGAGGCTGGGTTTGAACCGGCCACCTTCGGTATATGAGGCCAGCTCCCTACTCGCTGAGCCACAGGCGCCGCCCAAATCCTAGCACTTTTAGAGGCCGAGCTGGGATGTCTGCTTGAGGTCAGGAGTTTGCATCAGCCTGAGGACCATAGCATGACCACCGTCTCTACAAAAAATACACAAAGGAGAATTAACCGTGAGTGGTGCACCTGTAGTCCCAGCTACTCAGGAGGCTGAGACAGGAGAATCGCTGGAGCCGGGAGTTTGAGGTTGGGTGAGCTACAAAGACGCCACTACGCTGTAGCTCCGGCAACAGAGCGAGACAGGGGGGTGGGGTTGGGGGAAGTCAGCCAATCAGTGACAGCCCCATCCTTCTAAACACCGGCCAATCAATGAGCACTCCCTTCAGCCGCTACAGTTTGAAAGTCGCACGTTAGGCCAGAGAGCACAGGAGCTTGCTGAAAGTCTGCCTCTTGTCACTCTTGCTTCTTAATGCCTGCCAATCCGTGAAGGCCAGGCTTCCCCAAACCTTTCCAACCTTTCTGGCTTTGCTCTGGGAAGTTCGTGTCTTACAAGTACGGATCTCTCTCACAAGTAAACATGAAGTTTGCCTTATTTACAGTGGCTGTCCAGTACAATTATCGTTAGTTCATGAGCTCCCACTGTTAGATTATGCATCCGGTAAGTAACAGAGGTACCGTGAGATCATAAAATTTAGCCTTTTCAATTCTTGCCATGGTGGGTAGTATGATTTTTATGTATATAGTTAGTTTCCAAAATACTAAAATGTGGACATAAATATTGTGATAAATAAACTTTGTGAACAGTAAATATTTATTAAGTGAGGAAAAAGTACTTTTGAAGCTCTTTGAGCACTATCTAATGGGTCATTCAATATTAAAAAGGTAGAAAGTCAGATATAAACCAGCATCGTATAGCTAAGCATAAGAGACATGATTTCCTCAACTTGCACCAAAGAAACCGAATACAGGCGGGAGCCATTGCGCCCGGCCCAGAAGTATTTTCTGATTCCAAAACTGCAAGCTAATTTTCAAGTGCCAGGATGAAATCTACTGCAATAATAAAAATGTAATACCTCCATTACTATTATGGACATTATCAAAGATCTAAATGCCTCACTTTTTTTTTTTTTTTGAGACAGTCTCACTTTGTCGCCCTCGGTAGAGTGCTATGGCTTCATAGCTCACAGCAACCTGAAACTCTTGGGTTCCAGTGATTCTCTTGCCTCAGCCTCGCAAGTACAGGACTACAGGCGCCCGCCACAACGCCAGGCTATTTTTAGAGACGGGTAGTCTAGCTCTGGCTCAGGCTGGTCTTCAACCTGTAAGATCATGCAGTCCACCCACCTCGGCCTCCCTGAGTGCTGGGATTACAGGCGTGAGCCACTGCACCCGATTGCCTCACTTTTTTTTTGAGACAGAGCCTCCTTCAGTCGTACCAGCTAAAGTGCAGTGGCATCATCAGCCTCACGCTCCTAGGCTTTAGAGATCCTCTTACCTCAGCCTCCCGAGTAGGCGGGACTACAGGCGCCCTCTGTTGCCCCACGTAGAGCGCACTGACACGGCGTAGCTCAGCTGCAGCTAACAACTCCTTAGGCTCAAGCGATCTTCCTGCCTCAGCCTCCCTACTAGCCTGGACTACCGGTACACGCCTCCACACCCGGTGAGACCGCATGTCGCTCTTATTAAAGCTGGTCTCAGGGCGGCGCCTGTGGCTCATCGAGTAGGGCGCCGGCCCCACATACCGAAGGTGGCGGATTCAAACCCGGCCTCGGCCAAATTGCAAAAACAGAAAAACAGCCGGGCGTTGTGGCGGGCGCCTGTAGTCCCAGCTACTTGGGAGGCTGAGGCAGGAGAATCGCCTAAGCCCAGGAGTTGGAGGTTGCTGTGAGCTGTGTGATGCCACCGCACTCTACTGAGGGTGATAAAGTGAGACTCTGTCTCTACAAAAAAAAAAAAAAAAAAAAAAAGATGTTCACAGATTCCTGATCTCAAACTATCCCCCAGCTCGACCTCCTGAAGTGTTGGATTATAAGGGGCAAGCCAGCGTGCCTGGCCTAAATGCCTCACTTTTTAAAGATACAACCACACGTGTGAGTAATAACTGCAGAGGGGAAAATTTCCCTTTGCTTGTGCAATATTTTTCTTGTGAAAGCGATTTTCTAATTAGGCTATTTCAAATAAAATCTTTTTCAGTAGAGATTTCAGAAACAGTAGAAAATTTTTGCAGAGACTGTGTTACTGAGAGAACTAATGAGTTTTTTTTTTTTTTTTAATTGAGACAGAGCCTCAAGCTGTCGCCCTGGATAGAGTGCTGTGGCATCACAGCTCACAGCAACCTCCAATTCCTGGACTCAAGCGAGTCTCCTGCCTCCGCCTCCCAAGCAGCTGGGACTACAGGCGCCCGCCACAATGCCCGGCCATTTTTTAGTTGCAGCTGTCATTGTTGTTTGGCGGGCCCGGGCTGGATTTGAACCCGCCAGCTCAGGTGTACGTGGCTGGCGCCTTAGCCCATTGAGCCACAGGCACCGAGCCGAGAATTAATGAGTTTTTTGTGTTAGAGAGTTTGAATTTTATTGTTGTTTTCCAAGAACAGGCATTTGGTTCCACTGATTTACTCTATTGTTTTTCTCTTTTCAATTTCATTGACTTCTGTTATCTTTTTTTTTTTTTTTGAGACAGAGCCTCAAGCTGTCACCCTGGATAGAATACTATGGCATAACAGCTCACAGCAACCTCTAATTCCTGGGCTCAAGCAAGTCTCCTGCCTCTGCCTCCCAAGTAGCTGGGACTACAGGCGCCCGCCAGAAAGCCCGGCCATTTTTTTTTTTTTTTTTTTGGTTGCAGCCGTCATTGTTGTTTGGCGGGCCCGGGCTGGATTCGAAACCGCCAGCTCAGGTGTACGTGGCTGGCGCCTTAGCCCGTTGAGCCACAGGCGCCGAGCCTTTTTTTTTTTTTTTTGAGACAGAGTCTCACTATGTCGCCCTTGGTAGAGTGCCATGGTGTCACAACTCACAGCAACCTCAAACTCGTGGGATTAAGCTGTTCTCTTGCCTCTGCCTCCTGTGTAGCTGAGACTACAGGCACCCGCCACAACGCCTGGCTATTTTTGTTGGTGGTGGTGTCGTTGTTTAGCAGGCCCAGCCGGGTTCGAATCCACCAACCCCGGTGTATGTGGCTGACACCCTCATCACTGAGCTACGAGCCCCAAGACTGTTATCTTTATTTTTCCTTTCTTCAGGAGTAATTTTTCTACTTTCCTAATATTTTCTCATGTAAGCATTTTAATGCTATCAATTTTCCTTTCTCCACTACTTTAAGTGCATCTCATACATTTTTTTTTTTTTTTTTTAGAGACAGAGTCTCACTTTATCACCCTCCGTAGAGTGCCATAGAGTCACAGCTCACAGCAACCTCCAGCTCATGGGCTTAGGCGATTCTCCTGCCTCAGCCTCCCAAGTAGCTGGGACCACAGGTGCCTGCCACAACGACCAGCTATTTTTTGATGCAGTTCCGCCGGGGTCGGGTTTGAACCCGCAACCCTCGGTATGTGGGGTCGGCGCCCTACTCGCTGAGCCACAGGCACCGCCCAATCTCACACATTTTGATCTATTGTCTTTGCATTTTTATTCAGTTCATAATAGTTTGTAATTTCCTCTTTGGCTTGTGGGTTAGAAGTGTGTTGGGCTTTTGTTTGTTTGTTTGGGTTTTTTGAGACAGAGTTTGAATTTTATTGTTGCCCTGGCTTGAGTGCAGTGGCGTCATCACAGTTCACAGCAACCCCAAACTTCTGGGCTCAGGAAATCCTCCTGCCTCAGCCTCCATGTAGCTGGGACTACAGGCACACACTACCACTCCTGGTTAATATTTTCTATTTTTGGTAGATTTTGGGTCTCACTCTTGTTTAGTTTGTTGTCTGTAATTCCTCTTTGGCTTGTGGGTTAGTTAGAAGTGTGTTGAGCTTTTGTTTGTTTGTTTGTTTTTTTGGAGACAGAGTCTCACCATGTCACCCTTGGTAGAGTGCTGTGGCATCACACCTCACAGCAACCTCCAACTCTTAGGCTTAAGAGATTCTTTTCCCTCAGCCTCCCAAGTAGCTGGAACTACAGGCGCCTGCCACAACACCCAGCTATTTTTTTGTTGCAGTTGTCAATATCGTTTAGCTGGCCCAGGCCTGTTTCGAACCTGCCACCCTTGGTGTATATGGCTGGCGCCGTAACCACTGGGCACCGAGCCTGTTTGGTTGGGTCTTTTTGAGACAGAGTTTGAATTCTCTGTTGCCCTGGCTAGAGTGCAATGGTGTCATCACAGCTCACAACAACTTCAAACTCCTGGGCTCAAGCGATCCTCCTACCTCAGCCTCCATGTAGCTGGGACTACAGGCGTGCACTACCACTCCTGGTTATTATTTTCTATTTTTGGTAGAGATGGGGTCTCACTCTTGCTCAGGCTGTTCTCAAACTCCTCACCTTGAGTGATCCTCTGGTCTTCACCTCCCAGAGTACTAGGATTACAGGTGTGAGCCACTGCTCCAGCCAAAAATGTGTTAATTTCCAAAATATTTGGGATTTTTCAGATATATTTCTGTTATTGACTTATAGTTTAATTCCATAATGTCAGAGAACATATTTCTGTGATTTCAATTCTTTTCAAGTTGTCAAGGTTTCATGGCTTATAGTGTGGTCTATTTTGGTTAGTGTTTCATGTGCATTAAGAAAAATTTGTATTCTGCTGTTGTTGATTGGGGTACTCTTCTTGAGCCTGTTAATTTGTATCACCCAAGTTTGGGAGTTTGGTCCATTATTTCTTCACTTCATATTCTACACCATTTTTCTCTCTTTCTGAGACTCTAATGGCCTGAATATTAGACCTTTAGATATTTTCCCATAAGTCCCTGAGATTTCTGCTCATATTTTTCTATATGTTGCTCCTTGTTCTTCAAATTAGATCATTTTTACTGATCTATCTTCAAGTTCACTGATCCCTTCCTCTGTCATTGTCTATCCATTTTGCTATTGATTCCATCCAGATAAATTTTTAATTTCAAATGTTATATTTTTCAATTCTAAAATTTATAATTTGTCCGTTTATGGATTTTATGTTCTCTCTAGAGTATTTAAAACTCTATGGATTTTTATACAGAGTGGCCACAAAGTTCACGTGCAATTTAATTTAAATTACACATGAACTTTATGGCCACTCTGTATATGTCTCTGCCGAGAATGTCTATCTTACCATTCATTTCAAGCATGTTTAGCTTTATTTCTGGGTACATGGTTGTTGGCATAGCTTTTTTTTGTTTTTTTGAGACAGAACCTCAAGCTGTCACCCTGGGTAGAATGCCATGGCATCACAGTTACAGCAACCTCCAATTCCTAGGCTTAAGCAATTCTCCTGCCTCCGCCTCCCAAGTAGCTGGGACTATAGGCACCCGCCACAGCGCCTGGCTATTTTTTGGTTGCAGCCGTCATTGTTGTTTGGTGGGCCCAGGCTGGATTTGAACCTGCCAGATCAGGTGTATGTGGCTGGTGCCTTAGCCACTTGAGCCATAGGCACCGAGCCTGGCATAGCTTTTTTAAAGTCTCTTTCTGAAAATTATAGCATTCGAGTTATTTCATATTGGTATCTGTTGTCTTTTTTCTTGAAAGTTGGTTGCATTTTCATGGGTCTTTGAATGTATAATAACTTTAGGTGAGATCTTGGACATTCTGAATATGTGTTGTTTGGACTGTAGGTCTTGTTAAATCCTCTGAAAATAATGATTTCTTTGTTTTACAAGCAATCAACTTGCATAGGTTCAAAATCACAAGTTTCGTCTCACCTTCTGTGGTTCGTAGTTCCAGTGCCAGTTCTATTTTCTAAGCTGATGTTATGCTTTTTTGCATCTGTCCATGTATGTACAGCTCAGGAGTGAGTTTGAGACTTGTGTCAGTTCATATGCAAAATTGGGATATCCCTTTCACCAGTTCTCTCTTCTATAGAATTCCCTTCTACATCCTACAGCCTTCAGGGTCCTGTTTTCCTGGTCCTCTGGCCAGAATGATGTCATTTCTCTTGGAAATTTAGCTAGCCATACAGTTCTGAACTGGGGCCACCATTATGTCAAGGCCAGGAAAGAAAAAAGAATAAAATCCCTAAAGATCCTACCCCACACTTTTTATAATGTAGGAGCCCCTTTTCCAAGTTTCTCTGGCCAGAAGTTTCTACCAAAGTTTTAGCCTCCCACACTTCCATTGCATAGCTTCACAACTAGGGCCCATCTTGTTTAAGCCATGAGAGAAAAGAGAAAAAAAACAGGGAGACTCACCCCCTCACAAGATGCTTCCTCAAGTTTTTTTTTTTTTTCAAATTTTTAAATACATGTATTTTATTATTCTTCATTACATTATCCCCCGCCCCCCGGTGGTAAGATAGAATTGATTTACAGAAAAGAATACATAAAACACCAAAGCTCCTGGTAGAGGGAGAGATTTCAAGTGGGGAGTCCCGGTCTTTCCCCGTCTCCTCCTCTAGGCCTCTAGCCTCAGGGTATATATAGGTGTATGGGTTCCTTGGCCAGGAAACGAATGAATACAGTCCCTTCCACCAGGGGCAAGGTGAATGAATGTATCAATGAATGGACACAGTCCATCCATGGAATTCAGGCCTAGGAAATTCACAAGAAACTGACCTAGGCATAGGAAATGGGGGTTCCACATTTAGTCCCAAG
>CAUYRH010087574.1:0-17469 GCA_963574655.1 Perodicticus potto
AAGAGGGAGGGAAGGGGAGGGAGAGGGTGGGGGGGAGAGAGGATAAAGGGTGAGATCACACTTGTGGTGCATATTTGAAGAGTCAGGAGAAAACTTCTAAATATGGATCAAAAATGTTTTCACATAGTAAATGAGAAAATCTCATGAATGTTATATCAATCAGGCTGATAAAAATATCTCCGATTGTATGTGAAGCCCGCACACTGTACCCCATGACTGAATTATTGTACACAGCTATGACTCAATTAAAAAAAAAAAAAAAAGAGTAGTTTGTATCAGGATATTTTCCTTGAGTTGTAGCTTTAAGAGTTTTGCTTGGTTCCCGTTGTTTGGTTATCATCTTCAGATACTCCTATTATCCTATGTTAGTTCTCCTTTCCTCTGTTTGATGTAGGTCATCTTTTTGATTTTTAAAAATTTCCTCTTTTCACCTCTACTCTTGCAAGGCATTCACTGTTGCGTTTATGAACTCTTCATTCCTTCTAGCCTAATATTCTTTTCTGAAAATATTTTTTCTTTTATTTTGAATTCTTTTCTGAGTTCTACCACTGAACTTTTGAGCTCTGCTTATACTGACTTACATTATTAGGTCACTTACTTCATTGTTTTAGTCTCTGCTCATTTGGAAACAGAAGGTAACAGTTCTGACCCATCCTGTAGGCACGTCTTTCTGGCATGCTTTCATTTTCTGCAGGGGTGTTATACTGCCCTCCGTGCCCTTTTTTTAATTGTAATTTTGTATGGGGTTTGATCTTGACACTCTTCTATTATGCATTTTTATAAGAAATCAGTTTTCCTGAATTTTTAGGGTTCAGGAGTTTTTCAACTTCACAGGGGTCCCTCTACTCTTTTTTCTTTTCCACGTAGTGTTCAAAAATATGGCAGTTTGCTGTTTGAGGTTTCTGGGTCTGTTTCTTTCTTTTCAGCTGGACATTCATTCATTCACCCACTCATCTATAGTCCCTATTACCCCTTCCCTACTCAATACTGATTTCACTCCCAGAAACTTCTTCTCGGTGTGGACTCTTTCCGGAAAGAAGGCTTGGTGGGCGTGTTGGCCCACCCTTCAGAGCTGGCCACGGGCCGCAGGCACCCACATACTGCTGGGTGGGCAGAGCCTCTTCCGGTTTCAGCAGCGTTCTCAGCTCGGCTTTCTGTAGCTTCCCGGGGCGATCTGTTGGCTATTTTGGAGTCCCGCTCTCAGGCTCGTAAGGCAGCCTGTCCTTTCTCTGTGCAGGTGCTGAGACTACACTGGTCTCCTGGCTGCCGGCACTTTGTCTTCACTCACTCATGTTTGGGGATGTGAAGGGAAGGCCTTATCATCAAATTTTTTTGTAAATGTTGTCCATGGGTTTTCAGTTTTGACATATGGCTGTTCTGTTTCTTATGCAGGGATTTAGCAATGATTAAAAAAAAAAAATCTAAATCTATGCTGTTACCACAATCACTGCCATCTTCCCAGAATTCTTGAAAAAAATTGTAATGTAGGAATAATTGGAGCTCATTTGCTACGTTTAGCTCCTTTTTACCATCTGTCTGGTCAGAGCCCTCACCTACATTCTTATTCTTGTGACTTCAGGGTTTTCAGATTACACCTCAGGGACCTCTCCAATGACCATGGCCAAGAACCTGCCATTACATCATGTCCTGCCTGTTTTTGATATAGCCCTCTAAGTATAATTTAACCTTTTCCTGATAGTGCTTCCCAGACTTAATGAGTTGTTTGGGGCTACTTGACCCTTCATGCAATGGCCCCAGGTATACATATTTCACTCTGACTCACTTTCTCTCTGCTGTTGTCTCTGTCTATGCTTTCTTAGGACTGCAGCTCGACCTTACACCTGGTCTTAGCTTTGTGTCTGGTGCCATGTGAGGGGTTCGAGTGGCCTTGCCTCTCTCTCTGTGTCAGGCTAAGGGGCAGTTAGCTGAAGGGAGCCTGTATGACACAGTTTTGGAATACATTTATATTTTGGGTGCTTCTGTTTGGTGGATGGTGGGAGGTGCTGGAAATCTAACCACAGACCAAAGGATGTTACTGTATATATTCTGAATGAACAGTGTTGGGAATGGTTAGGCCTTCTGTTTTCCTGTGTTTCATTAGTACACTTATGTAGCACCTTCGCCCTCCCCTAAGCTTAGCTGCTTATATTCATGATAGGGGAGAGGAAGAATTGTTACTTTTACATCATAAGATATGTGATCATGCAGAACAGTTAAACAACTGGCCATTGATTACAGAGTAAGCCTGAGGCCAAGTGAGGAGGGACACATGGCCTGGACTCTTTCTGAAACACAAACTTTTCAGTTGCTGAATTTCCCATGTTGTTTTTCTAGTTTGTTTCTCAGACTGGATTACTTTGCATGCATGTATATGCGTGTACACACGTGTGGCCATGCACATACAGGCACCATATGCTTGCACACACGCCTGTGCACCCTTCTCTGTGTGTGCACACACCCACTTTTCATTCAGGCCAAGCTTCTGTTTATTTCTCTCTGATGACGAGAGGTAATGACAACAGTTATAACATCGGCCCTGCCTTTTACCTGATGCGTTCACACACGTGATCTCCTTCATATGTTTTCATCTTTGTTCCCTTTGCTCCACACACAGTTCCTCTAGGCAGGTGACTGATGATGCTGGAGTGTCCCAGGGAACAAAGACCAGAGGCCCGTGTCCCTTCCTACAGGGAGGCAGACACCCTTTCTCAGTGAGGAAACTCCGAGTGAGCTAGCTTCCATCAACGGGGCAGCAAGGGAGGACCGCTGAGAGAAAAGCTGCTTTCAGGACTGAATTACCCTAAACAGTTCCGACATCCAGACATCTGCAGGAGGTTTTAATGGCTCCTGCGACGACCGCTGTGCTGTGTCCTCTGCCACCTCCTGCTCCCCAAGGGAAAGTCAGTAACACATGGCAGAAGAGAAAGGTCACAGGAAAAACACTATCCTGAAAGCAGAGCTGTAAAAATTAAGTTAAGGGAGGCTTTGGGGCTAATTTGGTTATTTCCAAATTGGCTTCAGGCCAGAGTTGTGCTAATAAAGTATTTGATATTGAGACGGGTGCTGTGGACTTTCACCCTTCTGTGGGCTACATTTAATGGACTTGGGTTTGAGGCTCAAGTTGGGACAGGTGGTGGTTCAGATACCAGATCTGCCGTGCGCAGGACTGAAGAGTCCTGGGCTTCAGCCCTGTCTGCTGTTGTCTGCAGACCTGGAGAGAAGATTTGATCTAGTATGTCAACATAGGAGTTATGTTATTAGGATTCACTACCTCTGGTTAGAAGGTCCACTGGCCCCTAAGAGGAAAAAGGTGGGAAGCCATAGCCTCTCAGTGATTTATTCTCAGTGATCCTGGCTTAGTGTTTGTTCTAAATCACGATGAGCTACAACAACACAATAATCCTTACAAGACCCTTGGGATTGTAATGGCTCTGACAGATGGGTAGGCAGAGGTGAGGGTAACCCAACTGGCCAGGGGATTTGGAGCTTGAAGGAGGTTCCAAATGCTGAGTCTGGGTCTCAGACCTTCTGAGATGAATTGGAGAACTGAGACTCATGAGAGGGTGGGAAATCCAATGTCAAGGGCAGAAGGGAAAGCAGTAGGAACCATTAGGATTAAATGGTGGATCAAGAAGAGAAAGCAAAGCATGGAAGACTAGGGGGCTAGAGAAAAGAAGAGAATGGATGTTCTGTCTTACTCTTGCCTGTAATGCAGTCATGGTGGCTGGAGACACAGCAGCCTTTTTGTGACCTGAGAGAAAAAAGGCCAACAAGAGTTCAGAGATCTTGACGTACTCACTGTTAGGGCCACTGAGTTAACATCAGTAGTCATCTATAAAATAACTTTTGTTATGTGACTGGACTACTCACAGGCCTACTTCAACCTGGGACCTACTTCCATGTGAATGGAGACTCCTACAATTGAGCTCTCCCACCTACCTGCAATGAAAATATCATTGACCAGAATCCTGTTGCTCTCCCTGAAATAGCAAATGACACCTTGGAGGGGGCCAGGTTTCCAACACTTCCTCAGACTTTGCATATGGCCAGCCTTCCGCCTGCTGTCTTTGGTGGACAGCCAGGTACCTGAGCCAGCCCCCAGCCCATTCTGCTCTGCCAAACTGTGCTCCCCTTTCTCCACCCACTCTACTGCATCTCAGCACACTCATGGTCAAGGCCTTTAGAGCTTATGAGTGCTGTGGCTGTGTCGTGGAGGGCCTTGAAGGCTTCCCAGGTCACAGCAGCCTAGAGTAAAAAGTAGGATCCATATATTAGTAATCCTTGGTGTTTTCCTGGTTGTGCTCTAAGGCTCACCTGGGGGAACTTGAACTTTCCTCCCCTGACATCCTATCTGCCACTGTCTCTCCACCCTGTTAATCGGCTTCCTATTTGTCATAGCACATCACTCTGAAACAAAGCAGTCTGTCCAATGGTTTGTTTTCTGCTCCCTTCTGGGTACACCCTGCTCTCACAGACCCTTCCTAAAACGAAGTTGGTAACACAGAAGGAGGAATGTAGTTAAATGAACACAAATCTGTGCTCTCGTGAGATTCCCATTATAGTTTTAGGAGACAAACAATATAGGGTGTCTCAAAGGGCACTGTACACAGGGAAAATGGAAAATTGTAGCTACATTACCTTTATTACAAAATATTCATTACAACATTTTACAAAGAGGTGGCCAACATATAAAGAATGTTTTGTAAATAAAGGTGCATTTGGTTACAATTTCCCATTTTCCCTACGTATGGTGACTTTAGGGGCTTCTTTTGGGACACTCTGTAGAGAGAAAAGATGAGGCCAGGTACCAGCCACCAAGCCCACTGGAGTGGCTGGGGGGTTCATGCATGCAGGGGAACAGCATGTGACACTTTGGGCCCTCGGGAGCTCCTGCTTTGGTGTGAGTGCTCTATGCCAGTGAACTGGAGTCCTGCGGCGCAGCTGTTTTTTTTTTTTTTTTTTAAGATGGCGGGGGTCAGGTTCAAACCTCCCACCCTTGGTATATGGGGCCAGTGTCCACTGAGCCACAGGTGCCGCCCATGTGGCTACAAATGCATGTTTGCCAAAAGGGCTTTTGTCTCCTACCTGTTATTGGAAGATAGCAGGCCCCCAGAGAGCTGGCATACACATTCACCTACTCACTTGAGCACACACCAGCTCACACTCACACTTGTACACCCATACACATGGCTGAATGGTGGGAGTCTTGTGTCCTACTCTTTAGCAGTATGGATGTTCTACTAACCCTGTGGCTTACTGGATCCTAGAGGGTCACTAAAATGAGGGCCTTAGTTCCTAACTGGCTAGAGGCCAGTTCCTCCACACCATGGTAGCTTGCTTTTTTCAAAGCCAGTGAGAAAAGACAGAAAGAGAGAGAGAGAGAAAGAGACTATCTTCTAGAAAGACAGAAGTTATAGTCTTATGATTGATGTGTGTGATCAATTCATAGACTGAATGATCTTGTAAGTAGGATCAACATCAGGAAGCCAGATGAGGGGAAAGAAATAGTCTTCTTTCCCAGGAGCTATTCTGAGGCCGAGGGAGATTTCCTGATTCCAAGTTAGGTCGCTGGACAACGCAAAGCTCACTCCTCTTTTTCTCACTTGTTAATATTAATAGTCACTTACTAAAAAATAACAATTAGATGAATAAAATTTTCTCTCCCCTCATTATGAATTCACTTTCAAAGTGCACTATAAAAACAAATCAGTCTGCCATGTAGGCTATGTTAACCAGTTTGGTGAAAATATTTCAAATTGTATATAAAACCAGCACATTGTACCCTATGATTGCATTAATGTACACAGCTATGATTTAATAAAAACAAACAAACAAACAAACAAACAAACAAACAAACAAAAAAACAAATCAGTCATCCCCAATTCTATCACCTGGAATAGGTTTGCATAAATTTCTTTCAGAAAGTTCTGGAGCCTCAATTATTTTCGTGATCTCAACAAGCTTTAGAACAAGGATATTTAGAAGGCCAGAAACTGGAATTTGTTTGGAACTTTTGCAAAAATTTTGAGGAACACATACTCAGATGCATATTTGCGTGTGCAGTTCATAGGGTTATGTATATACACAAATGAGCACATAACTCATAACAGGAAGTAAACTGTAAATGCATCTAATATATACAGAAGGCAACATACAAGCAGCGAGTGACTTGGCCCAACCTTTTTGGTTATATGTTTGACTATGTTACTTATAATATCACAACAACCTTTTATGTTAGTACATTGTTTTTCTGTCTTTCAAAGCCTCTTAGAAATGACTTCATTTGGTAGCCAGCTGTAAGAAGGATCCTACTTCATGGCTGAGGACACTGGGGCCCAGAATGTGTGCGTCTCCTTGAAGTCATGCAGTTAGACTTGGTCTCTAGGATACTTTGCCAATCTACTTACCATCTTGCTATTCATCTTGCTGTTTCTGTGGAATACTGATAGGCTTGAGATCAACTCTAGGAATTCTGCCCATCAGAATCCCTACTGGCCTCTCGGAGCTTCCTGGTGATTGGGTGATCTCTGAGGTGCAGAGGCCACTGCAGGTGGGCTCTAGGACCACCTAGTGGTCTCCACCTCCTGACAATCACACCTTGTGTCATGCTCTCCCTTTGAGTATAGGCAGAGATCTGTGAGCTGCAAGAGGATGGGATGTCTTTTTCATCTTTATGATGTAAGATTGTAATTTCTGTCTTTCTAAAAGATAATCTCTCTATCTCTCTTTTTTCTCTCTTTCCTCACTGGCTTTGAAAAAAGCAAGCTGCCATGGTGTGGAGGAACTTGCCTCCAGCCAGTTAGGAACTGAGGCCCTTGGTTTAGTGACCCTCTAGGAACTGCCAACAACCATGTGAACTTGGCAGTGAGCCCTTCCCCAATAGAGCTTTCAGATGAGATCCCAGCCCTGGCTGATACCCGGCCTGCAATCACATGAGTGACCAGGAGGTGGAGGACTCAGCTGAGCTTTGCCAGGTTTCCTGACCTTATGGAAGCAGATAGAACAATGTGTGTTATTTTAAGTTACTCTGTTTATGGTCATTTGTTTCAAAGCAATAAATAACTGTCCAGCCACCCCAGCCACCCCAAAGCCTCTGCTCTGCTACTAGTACTTTCTTTGGCCTCGTTATCTTTTGTATAAGCGTCCAGCAGGGAGGGCAGTGAGCAGCTGGGCTCAGTTTGGCCCTGTGACCTCTCTCCTCCATGACTCAGTGATAGCCAAAGCAGTTCCACTTCTTATTTCTTTTTCTCTTTGTGGGGGAAAGGCAAGCAGGGAAGACCCACTTCATGATCAAGAGTCAGTATTTTAACCTTTTAAACTTTTTCATCCTAGATCCTTGGTCCAGTTCTGGGTCTAGATGAATTAAAAAAGACAAAACAAAACATTTCTTTGTCCGAGACCACTGATGCTTTGCTGCAACAAGCAGAGAGGTGAATAGGCTCCAAGAAGACGCAAGATTGTTTTCTAGGCAGAAGCAGCAAGTCCGGGAGGAGAATGATAAAAATGTGGTCTTCCCAAACAACAAGTGCTTAATGTACTTGCACTGATGGAGGGGCTTTTATGTTCTGCTAGTCTCCAAGCTAAATGATCTTAAGGCATGCTGAGCCCAGAGTTTCTGGATCATTTATTGTCTCCCACTATGTAACCTTTCTCTGAAACAAATGGGAGAAAACGACATATTTTCCCAGGCTGGCCCTGAGAGAGAAAGGCGATGGTTCCTGTCTGCTGCTCAGAAGAGCGACAGCATCTACTTCACGCTCTGTGTCTGTCAGTAGCTTTGCTTTAATTCCATCCACTGCCCACTATTCAACTGGAGGTTCATGGGGCACTTTTGAGTCCACCAGACCAGGCTGGCACTGTGCTGTTTCTCCAGGGAGGCCAAGGGCTCGGGAGTTCTGCGGTAACAGCATTGATGCCTTGCTATCTCATGGAACGCTGCGTTTCTTTTCAAAAAATGATGGATAGTTCGGAATAATTTGCAAAGCACCATCTAGGGCAGGATGAAGTGAGAGTACCTGGCCTGATTCTAGATGTGCCAGAGTTGGAAGTCTCCCTCATGCTGGGTGACAGTGGTCTCTTACTGGGCTCATGTGGACCAAACCCTGGGGGATGTGTCTGTCAAGAGCAGCAGTTTGGCTGGTTCACAGCCGTAGGCTGCAAGGCACCCAGCAAAGGATTTGTCACAGAGTCAGCACCTAATAATGTGCTTGTGAAATCAACTATGTGAGTCTTTATCTCCTAGGATTGGGATTCAAGAAAAGCAACGCTGTTGCCTGCATTGAACACTGAGTGGAATCTCCTGAATGGAAAGAGAAGAGGCAAGGTGCATGCAGCAGGAGCCTCAGTCTCAGTGCTGGCCGGCAACCACCCATCCTCAGCACAGTTCTTAACAGGGGCTTGAAGCGGGGAAGGCTTTAGAGAGAGCCGGCTTGACTGGGAACTCTGGCTCTGCGTTCAATGGGTGGGGCAATTCACGTAACCTTTCTGACCTTCCTCAGTTCTAAAATGGAAACGTAACAATGGCTTGCGCAGCCCACTGCCTGTCAGGCGCCTCCCTAAGCCCCTGACATGTATTAACACATGTGATCCTTACATCAAACTTGCGAGATGTAAGTATGAATGACCGAGACGCAATTTGTGATGCAAGGAAACAAAGGCATAGACAGGGGAAGGGAGCTACAGAGCTGGAATTTGGACACAGGTAGTCTGTGCTCTTAAACAAGATGCCGTATTTCTTCCTCATAGCAACATCTACCTGCAGGGAGTTTGTAAGAATTAAATGACAGAGACACTGGATGTGCTTAGGAAGGACTCAGGACATATTATGAGAGGCCCTGTGGCTTGTGGGCTTGTGGGCACTCTACCTTCAGGTCCAGCCTGTCACAGTCACCAGGTCCCTGGGGGAGTGCCATGTCTCCCTTGGTGCCAGCCACCTCTTGGGCGTGTTGACAGGCTCCTCAGCCTGCAGTGTCTCTTCCTCAGAGGAGACTGGTTGACGTCAGGAATGAGGGTCATGGATCACGAGTTAGATCCATGCCACCTCTCTTCCTGGAATGCAGCATGCTCGCTCCCCGGGAAGGGAGGCACACCCAGATGACAGTGACATTCTAAGCAGGAGGGTGCGAAGCTGCTGCAGTGACTGGAACCACAGGCCTCATTAAGGCTGGCGTGTCTTGTGTCATCACTAGTGTGCCTGCTATAAATAGGTGGTAACCTAAAATTAGTAATGTAAGAGAGAACCCACAGCGGGTGGTGACCCAGCCAGGTGGTCAAGCAGAGAAATATCCAGTGCCTGAATGGGCTCCGAGGGTTGTATTTGTGGCCCCAGGCCTGCCACCCCTTAGAGAATTGTCCCCTCCCCGCACAGGTGAATGTCGCTAACAGAAGTACCTTCCAAATGCACAGTGAAGGCACACAGAGGGCTGCCAGCAAGCCATAATTGTCATTTTTCTCACGCACAAGTGGGTACATTGCCTGCTTGGGGCACTGTCTTGAATGTTAGGGAAAGGTGCAGATGCTCTGTTTAAGCAAAACTAACATAAGAAACAGGATTTTCCATAACAGAAAGAAACTTCTAGAAGTTTCCCACAATTCAGTTTCTGTTCAATTACGTGGCTTGTGGAAGGTTTATCAGAGCTTTGCCTTCCAAATGTTTATCTGGCTTAGAAATTTTACTTTCTGTGTGATTTTTACCAAACGTGTTGTTTAGCTTTTCATAAAAGCTGTATGATTTAGGGCAAATTACTCAACCTCTCTGGACCTGAAATGCTTCATTTATAAGAGGGGATAATGTAGCATCAACCAATGGGGTGACAAGCGTGGGTGAGCTCAACGCGGACGGGCACAGCAATGAGCAGCGTGGAGCGGCTGTTTTCAGCTGTGTGAAGAGGCGACATCAGGGCACAGGGCCTTTGCTGTCTGAACAATGGAACCTTAAAAGATGCCTTGTGGCTCTGAGCCTGCCTTGTCGCCTTCCCAAGGCCCAAGCTCTTCATCTGTAACGAGGAGGGCAGGCTGCAGTGCCAGGATCCTAAACTTTGTTACTAATCGGACTTTCCTTGAGGGCTTATTAAAAATATGGATTTTGATCCCCACCCCCATTCCCAGACATACAGATTCCACAGGTATGCAGGGGCCCAGGAACCTGCGCTTTTAAGAAGCCGCATTCATCGGTGACCGAGATGCAGGTGGTGTAAGGAAGGAATCCTGGGCCAGATCTAGTTCCTCCACCGGCTGGCCTGCTGACTGCTGCACTGGCTGAATCGCTCACTGTGCCCAGAACTGGGCATTTCTGGGGAAAGCTGTGACACAATTAGCCCAAGAGTCTAACCTGAGGACGCCCCTCCGGCCCACCCTGACTTGTCTCCTGACCTCTCACATCTTAGGACCTCCTGCCTCTGGAACTGGCATTTAGTGAGGGTCTATGGCTAAAGAAGGGTCTGGCTTCCTCCTTACGCTCCACCTGGCATAAGATTATCTGTAAGGCCAGCAAGGAAGATGCCAGATTTCTTGGAATTGGATTAGAACATATTATTTATTTAGAATCTGAGTGAATCTAAAGGTCGGGGCCCTGTACTACTGGAGTATTTGCCTGGGCCTGCCGGGCCTGAGTGTAGCAGGCTCCAAGGAAAACAAAGACCCCCATCTCGAATGGTTCTAAGGGAAGGGGCCGGGCCTGCCTTCCAACAATGCCATCATCCCCAGAAGGGCGTGCTTCGAACATAATGGCTCTAGTTACAAATTCTATTAACTCTAATAGTTGTTCTGTGGTGAATGGATAATGCATTTAGCAGAAATAGACCCAATCAATTTATATGAAACTCATATAACTTTCTCATTGGAGTTGGCATCTGTTCTTGAATCTCAGGAGCATGTGTGGAAATGGACAGGCGGTCACCCTCACTTCTGGGCACATTAGCAGTGCTACAGGTTAATTGGAGAGATGGGCCAGATAAAGCAATGGCTCCCTCGTGACACGGCCATTCAGCCCTTGGACTCCTGAAGCTGGAAGTGGGAAGGGACTTAGATACTGTCTATTTTAAGCCTTGACTTTTTAGTAACAGTGGTTTCTCTGCCCTTGTCTGTGTTTGCATGAGCCCCTCTTATGAGTGTTGTTATTGAAGGGTTTGCTGACATACCCAGGAGGGAAGGCCGGCCAGAGGGGGAGGGTCCTCAGCCCACAGCTTGCTAGTGTAGACCAGCCTGGCCCTGTGGTGTTCTGACTCCCAGTGCAGTGCTCTTTTCAATATTCTGTATATTTTTAATTTCTTTATCTCCCTTTGGCATGAGATATACACTCTGAAAATGGTAGACCAACATGTCCCCAAACTACCCAGAGACAAGGCCATGGTTTGATGGCAAGGCTCCACAGTCAGGACCGTGGGATTGTGTCCAAAGTTTGAGCTGATTCTTATGTTAGCTGAGCTGATTTCCTGCGGCCCTCCCTACACTGTACAGAGGGGTAAGGAGCTGGGATAGGTCACTGGCTCTGGGGTCCTGTTGTCCTCCACCTGAGCTGTGTAGGGAAAGAGCTTGCACCACTGCACTGCTAATATTTGTCACCCAACAGGGAGACAAAGGTGGAGAGAGAGAGAGGGAGAGAGTGAATGAGAGGGAGGGAGAGAGAGAGGGGAACCTGGCTCTGCTCTCATCCCCTGTGATTGCATTACACTGACCATTTGGTTAGTGTAATTGTAGCGCAAAACTGACAAATGTAATTTCCCTGGGCTTAATACTGGCCCCATTTTCTCTTTCTAGCTTCTTCATCTGATTAGCAAACGTGACCTGAGTCTTCCGAGAATGCCGTGTGAAGCACCTGGCTGTGCTCTCCCTTGCCCGCTGCCCTGGCAGCTCAGCTCTGCTGCATGTGCTGGGAGGTGAGGAAACCCCCAGACCCAGGGAGTCAGGTCGAGTCCCTCATTCGTAGGCAAGGGCTGCCTTGGGGACACGAGGAGCATTTAGGGATGTTCAGAAGCTTTGTGAGTAGCTATTTTCAAAAGACCCCATTGGGCCTCTGTGTTTCTAGGAGTAGCTCTAACCCCTGCCAGGAGAGGAGTGGAAATGCCACCAGTCACCTTGTTCCAGCAGAAACTGACAGCGCTGAACTTTGGAAAGAACACCTTATTATCTGGTCTCTTGGGTTCTTTGTCAAAGGGCTGGGAGCTGATCTGTTTATGGTCCATGCGGGGGTGTCTGTCTGGCTCTCTCATTGCTGTTCTTTTCTGTTTTTAGTGTTTATTTCCCCTTGGAGACTCTGAGACCTGGGGGTAGCTGAGTTGGGGGTAGGAAGGTAGACTTCAGGTTGACATCTGGCCCCGCACTCTGCCTGCCTGCCTGCCATGGGACTCTTAAATTCTCCTACACCGTTGCCTTACGCCTATCTTGGTAACAATAGGGTCTGTCTGCAGGTGTGGGGTGAGGACCAGCTGTGGACCCAGCCTGGCCTGGGGTCATGTGCGCTCACTTGAAGCTCCTTTCCTTTCCCTCCCCGCCCTGGCCTGGCTCTCCCCTTCCCCGTGGGCCTCCCAGGTAGAAGCTCTGAGTGTGGGTTTGCAGACACCCCCTGCTGCTCACAGGCCACTCTCCTCACTGGACCAGAAGCTCCCAAACAACGAGTCCAGGGTCAGCCTCGTCCCTGTTGTAGGCGCGCACAGTGCGAGGCGTGGAGGAGCCAGGCTGTTATCCCTGAGCAGCTGTGGCCCTACCCAAGGGCCTTTGTGAATCTCCCTGGACCTTGCTTTCTCCGAGAGCCCTCCTCTGCCTTCTCTGGCTGCAGGCTCTTGCTCTGCCATCATCTTTGGTCCCTTGTGACCTCCCCGTCTAGGCTGGGAGCTCTTTGAGCTCCTGACCTGGGTTGTGCTTGCAGCTCTGACTGCAGTCCCAGCCCCTGAGGAAGGGTGTAGGGGAAAACTGGGGCCAGGGTCCAAGGTGTGGCCTGTTCTCCCCCTTCTGAGCCAGGAGGTTCAGTGGACATCGTTCTGTGGATGGTGGGGAAAGACGGTCTTGCCTCCAGTAAATCTCCCCCAAGAAAGCAGAGACATCCCCCCACATGCTCATAGGGATCTGTGGCCAGGTGAGACTGGAAGATCTAAGCCTTGAAGGGGAGAGAAGCCCCCTGCTGCGGGAGCACAGCAGGGGAGGGTAATGGGAGCTGGATGCGGCAGGGGGTCTCAAGAAGGCAGTGGCTCTTTATTTGGTGTCCTGAAGCCTTCTCAAGAAGCCTCAGGTATGTGATGTGGCTCCTAAGTCGGCCCACAGATGTATTTAGCTAAATGTCCTCTTCCCTTTCAGCTGGAGCTGCTCCAGAAGAGAGACCGAACACTGACGTACAGCTACCGCCTAAGTCCTGCTCTGAGGCTGGAATCGGGGAGGAAGGATAAAGGTACTAGTGGGGGAGGCTTGCGTTCCAGCTGCTGTCCTGTCCAGCCTCTCAGGCAGCCCCTCGCTTCTAATTTTATTTGGAGGTGGTGGGGGAGTCACTGCCACTTATGAGCCACTGCATGATTTCATTAGTCTGATTGGCCACTGGGCAGGCCCTTATCGATTAGCCTTTTAGGGACAGTGGGAGTTATGTGGCAATAATCCCAGGAGTCGCACAGGATAGACGGCTGTTTCCTAAATAGCATTAGGAAACGGTTCAGAGGAGCTGGCTGCTGACATCTGAGATCTGAGCCCAAACACCCAGCTGCCCATGTTCAGTACATGTTTCTGGAGTCCCGGCTATGTTATTGGTGCTGGTGGGTACTAGACTAGACTAGAAGGGGAAGTCTGGCCTCTTTCCTGGATTTATAAACTTCCTGAATTCATTGCAGGGAGGTCATAGTTGACCCAGAGCCAAGGAGGGAGTGGGGTGAATAACTGGGCTTAGGTAGCAGGGAGGTGCATGAACGGATGAGTAGGAAGCTGTGCCCGTCAGGGTTTCAGGGTACACATTGGCATGAGCCACGGAGGCTGAGTGGGAGCTAGGGAGAGCTGCAAGTTAGTAGGCCAAGCTCCTCCCTGTGTGGGGAAAGTGGAAAGATAGTTTTGGGAGTCTAATTTAAGGTAAGAAGAGGAGAGAGTAGGGGAGTTGGCAGCTAGATTAGATCAACACAGGAATCAAGAAAGGCTGAGAATTATTCCTGGGGCAGCTTTTCAGGAGACAGAAAGGAAAACATTTCTTTGAAGACAAAACAAAACTAACATCTAGTTAATAAGTTGATAACTGATGAACTTAGTGCAGAAGTATAAACCTATTTTTCTTGTACTTTGTACTGAACAAGGATTTCACATTATAGGTAGAAATTAGAGATTTATCATTGATCTGCATATGTATAAAATATTATTATTATTTTTGAGACAGAGTCTCACTCTATTGCTCCTTGCTAGAGTGCCATGGCATCAGCCTAGCTCACAGGAACCTCAAACTCCTAGGCTCAAGCCATCCTCTTGCCTCAGCCTCCCGCGTAAGTAGTGCTACAGGAAACTGCCACAATGCCTGACTAATTTTCTTCTACTTTTTAGTAGAGATAGGTTCTCATTCTTGCTCAGGCTGGTCTTGAATTCTTCAGCTCAATCAGTCTACCTGCCTCACCTCCCAGAGTGCTGGGATTACAGGCGTGAGTCACCATGCCCGGCCAGTTGTTTGGACATAGACATATCTTTTAAAGGAAAACGAGTGCAGGTAGATAGTGTGCTGAACATCTGCTTCCCCAGGCTGCCACGTCAGAAGAACCCTCTCATGCCCAGGCACCAGAGTCCGGTTGGGGGAACTCCTTGTCTTGCTGGTGTGGGGTCTGGAAAGCCTTACTAAGGCTTCTCTGGGTCCAGGCTTGATAACCACCAAGAGCATTCTGGGTTTGGAGACTGATCCTGAGTGATTCTCCATGACACGGAGAGTGGCTGGGGAGCTGCACCCGGGTTTCCAGTCAGGGGCTGCAGACACCTACTTTGAAGTTGCAAGAGCCCCATGAGAAGTCTCAGCCTGAGGACTGTTGAACAGAATGGCTTTTGAGGGGATTCGAGCTCTGGGGGAACTATTTTGAACCAGAGTTTTTAAGGATTTACCCAAGATGGGGTAGCCTGCCAATAGGCAATAATAACCTTGGCCTTGGGCACAACCATCTTTAAGAGGAAAAGAAATCCAAGGTCAGGCTTGCTTTGTTCAATGCATGGGCAGTGGTTCCAAGGAACTGAGTGGAGGAAGGAATACCAGCTTGGTTCTCCCATTTGGGTGGGCCCTAACTATTTCCCTAGGCATAGAGAAAACTTGTTCCTTTGTACAAACTTCCAGGGTCTTCCTTTGCCCAGGCAATACAAGAACCAGCTTCCTTTTGGAGCCCCACAGTCAGATTGTAGGTGGCGTTTCTTCTCCAGGTTCCAATTTTCGTCTTTTGACACACATCCCCACCCCAGATCATAGCACGGATCTTCCTTCTGCTTTTTGCAATAAGTCACTGCTTTGCTCGGATTTGTGAGCAGAACACTTACCTGTAGGGTCGAAGATGGGTGTCTGTCTGGGTGCATTTTCCCAGGGTGTTGGCTCCTTATTTGGGTTTCTCTCAAATAGATTTCTTGACTTGGGTGCTGCATTCTGTGGCACCTTGTCCTCCCCACTGACTGGAATAGAGAAGCCCCATGGGCTGAGTTAGGTGAGGCCCATTTCTAGAGAGAGAAATGAATCATACCGGGAAAGGTGGGAGAGACAGGAGTAGGCTGGGGAGGTTTGACAGGTAGGGGGGACAGAGCGCCGGGGCAGGTTGAACTCACTGGTGAGGTAGCAGTCCAGGCTGATGGAAATATTGTCGAAAGCCACGGTGGCTCTGGATCCTTGCCCCCACCACGCGACCATCTGCAGCCAGAACCTGCACAAGGCAAGAGAAATGTACGTGAGGGACAGATGGGCTTGGTGGTGTCTTAGGATTTGGTATCTAGCACCCACGCGCTGATCCCCTGGTTCGGTATGTCAGCTCTCCTAATCCCAGAGCAGAGCAAGTGGACAGCTGTCAACCTCTTCCCTACCTCTGCGACCCACAGTGCCTCCCTTTCCAAAGTATTGCTCCATAATGTAATGGCTGACACTTGGCCCCTAAGTCCAGTGTGGAGTTTGGGGTCTGGGACCAGGATTTTCTGATAACCGGAGAATACTTTTGATTTCTGGATGGTCAGGGTGTTTGGAAATGAATAGCCTTCATATTCAACTGGGCTTCTCAGTGGGGCTAAAGTATGAAAATACTGAAATGTTTCTGTACCAACCCGGGTCCCCTGAGTGCTCCCCACCACCTGTTGCTTCAGGCAATCTGGCTCCTTCCCTGTTGCCCCCGAGCTTCCCAATTACCAGCAACAAAAAGGTTAAGCCATTGGTTAGGAACAGCTGGTCTTGGCCAGCATCACTTGAAGTTGCCCAACTGGTTGTGAAATATAAAGTGATTTGATTATAGCCCCAAGGAGTGTTTGTAACCAACACAGAGGGGTCATAAAATATCCATTGAAATATTGTTTCTGTCCAGCTCTTTCATGGCCTTGGAGGGCCAGGTCCTTGGACGATGGCCAGGGAAGGCTTCACAATAAGATAAACAGAAGGGGGCGGAGCAAGATGGCAGCTGAGTAATAGCTTCCTTGCGGCTGGGCACAGTGAGACTGGGGAGAGAGGACTTCAGGCATCTCTGGCAGGTGGGATCTACCCATGAACTTCCCCTTGGGGACACAGGGAGACAGCGTGAGGCTTCTGGACACCCTGAGGAAGGCAAAAGTGGTGGAGACTGGGCAAGTGGTTGCGTCTGTTAATTCGGTCTGATCCTATTGGCGGCTGTGGGTGGGGCAACAGTGGGACTGCAGGCTGGAAAGGCCTTGCCTGTGAGCTGTTTGGGGTTCTTTTGGACTTGGCACTCGGTTGAACTGCCTTGGGAGAACTTGGGCAGGAGTGTGGGGGTTTTTGAGTGTTGCCTGGGGCCCCAGACTGGGCCACCAAGCCAGACGGAGCTGTCAGTATTTGGTGGTGGGCTGTGTGGAGCCATTGTGGGAGAACTGCCCTGGCAAGCTCCACCCTCAGGGTCGCAGAACAGGCATGGGACGGGAGCGAGTAATCTAGTGACTGAGTAGCTTAAAGGTGGGGACTGAGACGCCTCGCAGCCTTAGCCCTCAGGGGCATAGGGCGAGATTGGTTTTGGCACATGGGGTAAGTGGATAGCCACTCAAGGAGTGATCCCAGCCACAGCGCTTTCCTGGGAAAGCTTCTGCTTAGCCCAAGTTAGCAATTTAAAGTGTCTCCTAAGTAGACTAAGGAGGATTTAAGTTCTCCACCCTGCAGGGTTTGAGAAATCATTAGAAACACAGGATCACTCCCTACAGAGATCCAGTAAAAACAGAGTGATTCTGCCAGGGTCTGATCTGGGAGAGACACCTCCCCAACTCTGAGGACGGTCATAGGCAACAGTGAAAAATAATCATGAGGCGGAATCAACAGAAAAACTCTGGCAATATGAATAACCA